>JAXGGA010012907.1:0-37116 GCA_038373865.1 Uloborus plumipes | reverse complement strand
ATTTTGCCTTCGAATGTAAAATTAATGTATTGATGTCAAAAAAAATATATATTTCTGTATTAGATGTCACATTATTAAGGTACTAAATTATATACCTTAATAATGTGATGTTATTACTAAATTATATATGTAAAAAAAATACTGGTAGCAATTTTCTGACTTTTTCTGAGAAATAAAATGCGTAAAATTAAAGGTTTAAATTTTTGCACATCATTTTGTTTTAAATCTAAATGAGTTATGCTCCTCCAGTATTATTGGGATCTCAATGAATCATTCCACGAAAAAGTAGCAATGTTGTCCCAGAAGTGGCAGCGCATATATTTCAATAAAAAGTAATAATGTTAACTGATAATTAAGAATTTGCTTTGCTTTATGTTTTACACATAAATTTGTTATTTCTTAAGCAACAATCTTCTTTTTATTACCCCTTTAATGATTATAATTTCATGAAACATATGAATATTACCTGTGGGGCAAGATGGCAGTTTTTCTGTGGAATTACCCTAATGTTCAATTTTAATTTCTATACATTCCCCAGAAAATTGAATGCTAAAATAACATAAAAAAAACAAAGTAAAATGTTTGTCGATAGTAAAATGGGAGTGGAATTTAAGTAAAATATGGGAAAATGAAACAGAAAAATAAAGCAAAAAAAAAAAATAAGGAACGGAAAATACCACCGCAGAAAAATAAAAAACGAAAAGTTACGAAACGGAAAATCAGAAAACGGAAGGAAAAAAATGAGAAACGAAAAAATGAGAAACGAAAAAATAAGGAACGAAAAAATGAGGAACGAAAAAATGAGAAACGGAAAAATGACGAAGGAGAAATAAAAAACGGAGCGTCTGAAAATCACGGAAAAGTAATTAACGAAACGGAAACACTCCGGCAACTCAGCTGCCGTAAGTTTTTTCATTATTTTCAGGAAATTTTTTTAACAGTGCAAATAAGCCAGATTTTAAAGGGAAATGCAGCTTATGTATCATCGTGACTAAAAAATGAATATTACTCTCTCTGATAAAAATTATTAAAATTGGAATGGCCTAGATGGATTATAATTCTATTAGCGGGACTTGAGAAATATCCAATGATCATATGCTTTGCTGCTTTTACCATTAACATTTAAGACACTCTGTCCAAAAAGGATCAAGCAAAATTCTTTTTTTTTTTTTTTTATTCATTCCGATTTAGTTGTTAATCTACTTATGCTGTCACGTGCTGTTTTTGACCCAAGTTGAAGTTTTGTAGGATTAAGAGGCGAATCGTCAGTTGGAGCCGTTTTCTTCAATTCCTTCATCCTTAAGAAATATAATTTTTCTTAGCCTTTTTGATCCATTCACCTGTCTGAATTTGTTTTCTACGAAGTAAAAAACAATGTACTACCATACTTGAGCCGATTTAAAAGACAAAAAATTAATAAAGTAGCTTCATTTTCAAATTTCGGCTTCCAAACTTTCTCATCTTTACACGAGAACTACAGAGCTTTTAGGACTTTGATTATTCATTCAGCAATCTCTGCACTTTATATTCGAATAATAAAGTCCCGCATTTCCTCCACCAATCACATTTTAAGAGATATTTGCATAAAATCTGACTTTGTCTAAACTTTTGAAACAGTGAAAAAAAATTGTCTTTTGCAAATTTCCTTTTTTCGTTTCGGTTATATTTTTTAAAACTCCAGACACGTATTTGAGACCATATGGTGCACTTGCAGTAGAAATTTGAAGGCATTTCGCTGAATAGTTTTCTTTTTATTCATATATTTTCATTTTGTCTAAACTTTTGCATCGCAGTGTATGACAAGAGCTCTAAAAATGTGTATAGAACAATGAATAAATACATCTAGAGGAAGAAAGAAAAAAAAAAGTGAAAACATATTGGGAAAAAAATTCAATGCATCAAATCAAGTTCGTTCCGGGGGAGGGGGGGGTCCGCAAAGTTAGTCATTTTCTGAAAGGCGTCCGTGGAGGTCTGGAACCTCTGGGGTATTGCATGAGGTCTATAAAAGGTCCTTAAGCAACCCTTTTAGCAAGGAAGGAAAGAAATTTATTTTATTAATGGTGCTTGCTCGGATAGACTATGAGTGAGTGATACATTATTTATTATGATACATTATCCCCCCCCCCCTTTTTTTAAAGGCCAGAAGTTTCTCGACTTGATTTTGAATGTGAAGAGTGACAGCTACGTAACTTTCTCTTGAGGGTGATAAAATGCCGTAATGAGGGATTTACGCCTTTCTAGGGCGGTGGCAAAGGCAGCCGTGTCGACGCGGAAACAACAACCGAGGTAATGACAATAAAAAAAAACCAACAGGCTTTTAACCTTCCTCGAAGCGGTAACAACGCCTTGAACCGCGGGTGCTTTGATTTATTGGAGATTTCGACAATGCCGCCCGTCCTGGGATCGAATCTCGGATGATTGAATGCTTCGAAAATCCGACGCGCTTCCTTATCACCTCGTCTCAACAGGCGTCGGAAGCTTCGACGCGTGCGCGGAAGACGGCAGCACAGTACGCGCGTTCACTGTCAGGACTTTCATCCGAACACGACTCAAAAGTTAGAGATGCAAAAAACCCACAATTTTCGAGAGTGGGGAAAAAACTCGGGAATTTTGTGGAATAAACCCGGAATTTCGGGGAACATTGGGAATTTTGAATGTAAACAAACATTGCGCTCTTTCATAGTTGTTATGCCCTACTATATGAGTAAGAAACAAGACTCAATTGTTAATTGAACAGTTTATTTCAAAAACACAAAAGCTGCTTTAATGTTCTGTAAAGAGTTTCAGAAGTTTTATCCGCGTAAAAACGCATCACAATAACTCAGAATGTCAGCTGAAAAGAAGAATAAAACCCTACGAAAACGCCACAGTGGGCCACTCTACGGAAACGCCACCCTCTCGTTCCGAACTTGACGCTCATCTATTTCATTGAAAAACAGTCATTCTAAAACGTATTGAACAAAGTTTTTTCCCAAGAAATCCCCCACCGTTTGTGATTTCTTAACCAACAAAACGTCCTTCATTACCCTCATTCATGTCCATTTCATTCTATAGTCCATTTCATGTGTCGGAACGGGACATTTGGAGCAGATTTTTCAGTGAGTTTTGTTTCATAAATACTGATAGTAAAAGCTAGGAATTCGTTAATTGGTAGCAACAGTAAAGGTTTGTCATAAAAATTACATAACAAATTAAAAGTCGATAATTTTGAAGTTAATAAGTGAATTATATGCAATAAAATGCCTGTGATGGAACGAGACTCACATGTGTCCCGTTCCGTCAGAGACATTTTATCGCTTGTCCCTGGTTTCTTTTTAATAAAACTATAAACTTTTAACTTTTCATGTAATTCTTATTACAAATTTTTACTGTGTCTACCAATAAAAAAATCCCCAGCTTGTTTTATTTGTATTTATGAAACAAAAGTCACTGAAAAATCTACCCCAAATGTCCCGTTCCGTCACATGGAATGGCCCTGTTTAGTCGTGCAGGTAGGTGAGAAGGGAGCACGCCGCATAATCATGAATTGGAATCAAATTTAACTCGAACCATATAATTTTCGCCGCTATCTGTACATCTGTATTCTATCATTTGTGATGGAATGATAGTTTTAATGCATATAAGAATATTGCGCGAAAAAAAAAAAAAACCCTTATTCATTCGAAACCGAACCGAAAGCAGAGAACGATATTTTTGGTGGAACTAAACCGATTTCGATTAAATCGGACGGAAAAACAACGCGGTTCGAGGTCCTGCTACTTACTAAAATACAGCGATGTTCTGAAATTAAATGAGAAAATATGGGTGAACTGGTTGACATGTGCGAAGTACTCGCGTTTGGGAGCAGTCATTCGAAAATTCGATATTTTTAACGGTCATTTTTCGAACAACGGGCACACAGTGAATAGCGATTTTTCGTCGATTTAAAAGGAAATAAAATTATGCCTTGCTTTCGCAGTTTTATGAGGTATTGAGGCATTAAAACACACTCACACCTGTAAGAAATATTATTCATGCTAAATGACCATGCTAAAATAAACTTTCTCTTTTCCTGTTTTAATGCAACAGTACAAGTGTGGCTTGAAATCCTACAGCGAGTTTAGATGATACATTTTTGGAAATTTGCATCAAGATGAACCGGTGAAGTATTAGCTACGTAAGATCGAACCTACGATCTTCGCTCTATCTGCCCGCGTCACTGCATCTTTGTTTTCAATCTCTAATCATTGAAATAATGTGTAATAAAAACGGAAAAACGGATCTTTTTTTTTTTTTTTTTGACAAAAAAAAAAATAGATAGTAGGTTTATTTTCCACCAACAACCGGCAGGATGAGCTTTGAAGTGAGAGTTCAATCGGAGAATGTGACAAAGAAATGAGGAAGGTCTGGTGTGGTAACAGGAAAAGGTTAGAGATAAATATGAGATGGATGACAGTAGCAAAAAGACTAAATCTAACACCTATTTTTTTTAAAAATGGATGTATATTTTTATTTGTATGTTTGTTCGTTATACAAATCCACAGTGTTCGTCGGATTTTCATCACACTTGGCACAGAGGCTCCTCGATGCACTAGAATTAACACAGGCGGGGGTTTGAAATTTTTAAGAATTTCGAAAAGCTCAAAATTCAAATTTTTTGTCTCCAAATGGCCATTTTCTTCCAATTTCGAATAAATACAGTAATAGAAATAGGCCTTTCAGCAAACAAATGGATGAAATTCGACACTTTTAAATGTGAGTATTTTCCAACAAAGATTACGATTAACAGTGAATGATTAATTGAAGGCTCACCTATTTCATTTTAGCATGGAACAAATTAAAAACAATCATAATTCATGTTCTAATTACCTTGGAACATTGACACAAATACTGTATGATGCAGAAAAGTTTTAACTTCCAACAGATATTTAATTCTAATTTTCGCGAGCAGTTTTAGTAAGCACCCGGGCAACGCCGGGCAATAAGCCAGGCTGCTCATAAAACAAACCAAAACAAAGAGATTTTTTTTCCGGTTCAGTTTCGGTGTGACTATTTCGCGAGCAGACGACGCCAAAGAGATCTCATCACCGTCTTCCAGGTTAAGCCCCGGTTTCCTAGAATCGTCGCTGACGCCGGGCGCGACGCACGCTGGAATCAGAACCAGTTTGATTGGAGCGTGGCATGAAGCGACGTCACTCTGCGGTTCAGGCGCATGCGCAGAAGGCGGCGGCATCTGTCGCCTCGCCAGAGATCGACGATTTCACTCCTAGGAAACCGGGCCTTAAAACAAACAGTTCGCCCTTTTGGGGCGTTAATGACCACCGTCGGGAAAAGCGGCGGTAAGGAGGGAAGTAGGTGAAGCAGCCTCTCATTAGTACATGCTCGATGTGATCGGGACTCGTTAAGCTACTTTCACTCCTTTTTTTTTCGTTCCATCGACCGCTCGTAGGACGGAATCCGAATCAGCAGGCTCATTACCACCCGATGGGCTAAAAATGGGATATTCTGAGTAGTATGGATAGGCTGGGCCTGATTATAGCACAGGCCAACTAGGCCTGGGACTGGGGCCTCATCTTCCTTAGGGGCCTCTCATTTTCTAAAAACTGTTTCACAGCATTAAAAAATTACGTATTTTCAAGAGAAAATAACAATAAATAAATTGAAAAAAAAGAACTCTTCTATTGCTTAATGAATATTTTCTCTTATTCATTTTATGCAAGTAAAAAAAATTCTTTCTTGAGAATTAGCAGTAAAACTCTTAAGCTAAAATGGATATAAAAAAGCAGTATCAGTGCTAGACATAATGCATTCAGTACAACTGCATATTGTCCTGCAGGCTAAACCCGAAGGGGCTAGTACCGATTCTGCGTAAAAGTTAAAGATTATAATGCGTTGACTCAAAAAAGTATAACGCAGAGGGGGGCCTCCAAAATATTGTTAGCCTTGGGCCTCATGTTTAGTGAGTCGGGCCCTGTGGATAGGTACGAAAATTCGATCATCACTCAGTCACGAAATGAAATTTAACGTATCAAATAGGAAACTACCTGATCTACAGTCATACATGATAGTCTAAGATCCCACCGCAATTTATCTACACTCATAGCGTACACTCATCACGTATATGTCAAATTAAAGCTGATTTTTTTCTGAACGTGATGCACTATGTCCGCCTATGTAAAAGTGCCCGAAACCTATAGGCAGCCTGGCCTAAACAGGTCACATGAATGTAGTATTTCTACACTCATAGCGTACACTCATGACTCATATATCAAATTGAAGCTAATTTTTTTCTGAACGTGGTGCACTAAGGCTGCCTATGTAAAAGTGGCCGCAACCTCTAGGCAGCCTGGCCTGAAGTTTAGGGTCCAAAATTTCAAATGGTTATAAAAGACGGAAAAATCGGTCGATTCTTTTGCTTTTTTTACTAAAATTATTCTTAATGTGAGTACTTTTTCGAAAAAAAATTGATGAACTTAAATTTCAAAAATTGCCGATAGGGGGCGCTTTAGACTTTGGAGCTAAAAACAACTACTTTTTACCGTTTTTTTTTCGTATTTTCGTAATTGATTCAAAAAGTTCAAACTCTAACTTAAATTTTGAGCCCAAAATATCAACTAATTTCCAGTTTTTAGCAATATTCGGACCAAACGTCAAAAAATGTGTTTTTCTGCTTTTTAACTTGTCCTTTCATGTAAAAAAGATTATTAAAATCATCTGGCGATACTAATAATGTGAAAATAAAATTAAATGCACACTTTCTGAGTTGTAAAATACAAAATTTCTGGGTAAAAAGAAGTTGGAAAAAAAATTATTTTTTCTTTTTTTTAGTTACGAAAGGGTTCATCTAATTTTATTTTAACATTATCAGGTGATTTTAATATTTTTTTTACATGAAAGGACTAGTTGAAAAGCAGAAAAACACAATTTTTGACGTTTGGTCCGAGTATTGCTAAAAACCGGAAATTAGTTGATATTTTGGGCTCAAAATTTAAGTTAGAGTTTTAACTCTTTGAATCAATTACGAAAATATGAAAACAAACGGTAAAAAGTAGTTGTTTTTAGCTCCAAAGTCTAAAGCGCCCCCTATCGGCAATTTTTGAAATTTAAGTTCATCAATTTTTTTTCGAAAAAGTACTCACATTAAGAATAATTTTAGTAAAAAAAGCAAAAGAATCGACCGATTTTTCCGTCTTTTATAACCATTTGAAATTTTGGACCCTAAACTTCAGGCCAGGCTGCCTAGAGGTTGCGGCCACTTTTACATAGGCAGCCTTAGTGCACCACGTTCAGAAAAAAATTAGCTTCAATTTGATATATGAGTCATGAGTGTACGCTATGAGTGTAGAAATACTACATTCATGTGACCTGTTTAGGACAGGCTGCCTATAGGTTTCGGGCACTTTTACATAGGCGGACATAGTGCATCATGTTCAGAAAAAAATCAACTTTAATTTGAAATATACGTCATGAGTGTACGCTATGAGTGTAGATAAACTGCGGTGGGATCTTAGACTATGATGAGTAGAGCAAAAATAGCCATTTGGAAATTTCAAGTGGTGACTTTGGTAGCAATGAACATTGGCCTTGTCCCTTTCCACTCCAGTGTCCACCGTACCATATGATACCGATACGATACCATACCGATACTCATACCATACCGATTGATAACATAAAATGCGATCACACTAAACGGAGACTGCCGCGCTTGATTCATCAACTTTTTTCAGTCATGCAAGTGCAATACTTTTTCCCCTTTTTTAATCTGATTTAAAATTAAGCTTTCTATAGTTCCTTTTTTTAAAAGAATGAATTTGCTCATCATTCAGACATTTGTGTAAAAGTGGTGCAACTCCGTTTGTAAAATTCTAAATGACATCATACTTTTTTTTTTTGCGAAATGGTGTCAAATTTAGTAATTAAATTTACGGACACTTAGTTGCTAAATTTGTGCAACCTCATTTGAATTATAAAATTAAAAATAGTATATTTGTTTAATGAATATGACACTATTTAAGCAAAAGAAAAAAAAATCATGTTTTGAAATGTTACAATGAATTTCACATTTCGTTCTGTATTGAAAAGTCCGAAAGCTTGGTTGACCAAAATATTGTAACGAGTCCGTAGCACCTTCAACTTTCTTTAATGACCATTCCAATCTTGAGGAAGTAGCTATACATTTATTTACAATTATATACACTTATTTACAATAGAAGCAGGAAACAATTGCTAAACATCAAGCAGTTAGGCAGCAAACAGTTCACTGTACTCTCAACAGTAACTCAGCACCACGTATCTAACGTGAACAAAGAAACGTTAAGAAATTACAAAAGCAAAACAAACATTCGCCCAAGCGAATAAAACGAGTCTCTCAGAAATCAAATCTGAAAACAAACTAACTAACTGTGTTCAAGGCAGTTGGACAGCTATTTATACTCGGAAGGAAATTTCTACAACATTCTAGCAAAATCCGGAGTGTTGTATTCATTCAGAAACTTAAATAATCCATTCAAGAAAGTTCTAGTGATAAAAAGAAAAACCCACAATATTTCAACTCAGCGCGAAAATGTCTTCATGCTTATTAAAGTTAGGGGAAGTGCAAAAACTACAAAATGTTACAGGGTCGGTATACAAAGGGTAAAAGTGATATCTTCAGATACTTTTGCAACATGTCGTCAGATAAAACCAAAACTAAAACAACAACTATTTACAACATTTGTAACAATATCATATCGCCAAAAAAAAAAAAAAAAAAAAAATACGGTTTGGAATATAAAATCTGCTTACGTTCAACCGCGAAAATGAGATAAAATTTATTAAAATAAAATAAATAAATTTAAAAAATAATAATAATAACGCAAGCCGCATACGATTAGTAGCCTTGACGACGAAAACTATTCTCTCCTACTAAGTATTAAAAACAAGGAGAGCTAGAGTTATTCTCGTCGTCATGGAAAAATCAAAGGAACAGCAACCACGGTCTACAGTGAGCACAGTAAAGTCGCGATTGCTCAAAAAGCATCGAACGTTATTTTTTTATTTCGTTTTACAAACGATGAAATACCAAAGAAAATAAACAGTAAAAATAATTCCAAAATCATCTCTTTTTTTCATCCAAAATGTCATTCCGTCACACACGGATCGGTCCGGAGTGTACACTGTAACGCTATAGACACTTTCCATAGATTTTGTCACTTAACATTGCATGACGAGTGGGTGGATTTATTTCTTTCACTGATATCGCTTACTTGCCGCTTCTCTAACATGTACGTATTACTTTCATACGAATTTTATTTTTTTATGCAAACTATAAACAAAAATGGTTGTCGAATGAATTTTGATTTATTTAGATAATGAGCTTTGGCAACGAATTAGGATATCATTTTAGCTTGAAACAGGTCAAAATATTAGGGGCTTCGTGGGCCTAGAGGTAGAGTACTCTCCTCGTAAGCAAGTGGTCGCGGGTTCGAGTCCCGCCCTGCCCATGGTTGTTATTTCATCCTCTCTGTGCCGTTAATATGTCTTGTGATTGTCAGGAGGCAAGGCGCATAGTACGCAGTCCTCATGTATGTCGAAGCTGATGGCTTCTGTATATAAAAAATTTTGCTTAATTAATAATCAATAGCATCTATACATATATATATATATATTTTAATTGAAGTATAAAACATTGCGAAAACATGTTGAGAATACTGATGTATAAAGACATATTCCTAAAAGAATTAAATTTTTGTTACCAGTTTCAAAGAGCCGCTAAGGGCGCTTTCTGATCTGTGTGATGATGTTTTGATTCATTTTATGTCTTGGTTTTCAACTTTTCAGTTCATTTAAATAAACAATCAAATAAATAAATAAATCAATGTATCGCAACCTTGCTACAAAAGTGCCACAACTCAAAAATTGTAATTTTTGAGTTGTGACCGTCATTAGACGTAGTTTACACGTCTCTGCCAATCTTCAAAAGAGCTAGAAGTTGCATTGAAAAATCAGCCGCCAGAGGGCAGTTATGTTATCAAGATGCATAGGATCCCTTCCACTGAAATGCCACATCTTGAGTTGTCGTCCAGCCGTCGTAGAGTAACGTGCGTAACTAACGATCATAGTTTGAGATGTATCGGTCTTCACATTGACAAATTCAAAAATACTAAAATGTGCCTAGTCAGCTCGGGAACAGTTTTTTGCAATTCCTGGAAAACGTTATATATATATATATATATATATATATATATATATATATATATATATAATATATATATATATATAGTATATATATATATATATATATATGTGGCTTGGTTCTAAAAGGGCCTAAGTCAAAAATGTTAGTTTCGAGAAAAAGGCGATGAAAGATATTTGAGATTTTTTAGAATGCTATAACTTTCTTATATTAAGATTCCCATTATTATTTTTTGGTATTTGTTTATTGTTAGTGTAAAGAAACATTATTTTATCATATGAAATTTTTTAACCTGTTACTATTTTATGTAAATATTATGACATTGTGTGTATATGACATTGGCTGACATTATAATGGAAATACAACCAATTTTAGTTTGATATTAGACATTGGCATTTGTAGAATCAGAGTTTTACTAAATTGGAAACTTTTGATGTAAATAACACAGAATGTGACAAAATTGACATTGGCCCTTTTAGAACCAAGTCACAAACATATATATATATACATATGTGTGTGTGTGTGTGTGTGTGTGTGTGTGTGTGTAAAGTGTACAGGGAATTAATCCACACATGTCGGAGAATAAGTTGTAAGCAAATGATTTGAGTGAAATGAATAAGCCCAATAGATGTCACACAATGTTAAATGATGAAATGTTCGAGAAGTATTCAGGATCCGAATCCGCTGTCTCATTTCTACGCGGAGCCGATGGGCAAACCCATTCCTTCAATGAGACCGTTCGGATCGATATGCGGCGATTTGCTTTTTCGTTTATTTCTCGAGTCAAAGTTGAGCTGCGACATGAGGGTCGCGACCCAGAAATGCGTTCGTTCCCAGAGAGACGCCCTGTCGCGCATACGAATGGCTCCCGCCTGCGCCCCCGGCCGTTACCTACTTCACTCGTATGCGAGACGTCGACTTTGGCGTCACACCCTAACCCCGTCTTTCTTACTTTCTTCTTTCTCTAATGTAGAAGAGAAAAAGTACTGGATTTTTTTTCCCGTGAAAATTTTCGATTTTCGATGGGATTTTCACGTTTTGAGGTGTGCCGAGTCGATTTCGATCATTTTTGGAAAATGTGTGTGGTGTGTCTGAATGCGTGTGACCAGGTTTTTTTATGGCTCTAGATTTTCCCCCTCCCAAAAATTTTAATTTGGGGCACCCATGCAGGAGGCAAAGCGCACAGTACGCAGTCCTCATGTATGCTGAAGCTGATGGCTTCTGGAAAAAAAAATGCTGGTGCTGATTTAATTGTGGTGTCGTGTCAATGTCTCAAAGGGATGTTAAACAGTTGAACTTTTTTTTTTTTTTTGAGACGCAATCGATGGAGTGAAGGAGGAATTAATGCGACTTAAAATAAGAAAGCTTGGTTTGGTTTAGTAATATTAAATGGAGTCTGAACCAGAGCCCTTATTAGGCATGCTTACCAGATTTCTGAAATGTCCAACCGGAACACCGGAATGCCCCCCCCCCCGCTCGACCCCCTGCGTCGTGGATATTCAGGGTTACACACCCTTGACTGATTTTTAAGCTATTTTGGAGTGTAGTTTAATATTATGAATAAATGGCTACTGATTATTAAGGATGGATTCAGTGGGTGGTCAGCTAACCCCCGTTCGCTCCCCTGTGATGCATTTTATCAGATGTACAATCATGATCGATCTTGCTCTCCGTGAAACAAAAATTTTATCCATGCATTCTGTAAGAAAACTTAAATTTTAGTTACACAAGAATTGATATTTTTTGGAAATGGCCAAAATGATTTCTCTATTCAGCACACTAACTCCGAAATTCGAGAAGTTATATGGTTGGAATACTTCTTTTTATGTATTAAATACATAGAAGAAAATAAAACTGGTTCATGAATTATAATTAAAATTTTTTAAGAACAAACTGCTTGCTTCTATTTGTGGAGTAACATTGTAAAAAAAAGTCCCTGCTCTTTGCTGCGTTTAATCAGTGAAAAAAAAAAACTTGTGCTTTAAAATTCAGTAATAGTGAATTTTTGTGTTTTGTAAGAAACTTAACGATGGTCTAAGTCAGGGGTGGCCAACCCGCGGCACGCGTGCCACAATGTGGCACGGCTGAGCAGTGACAGTGGCACGCGAAGACTTTTTGAAAAAATTCCAAACTTGAGGGGAAAATGTTGATTTCAAAAGTATTGATGAAAACTAAAACCTTTGAACTGATAAATATAATGATATTATGGCTATTAAGTGTCAGGAGGCTGGCTTACAAATTATCTGAACTACAATATTGCTAAGTACTTAGCGTTATCTTCGGACATTCAACGAAAGCTGTGACGGCTACAGACAATGCTTTGTAAAGCATATTTGTGCTTGACACGAATAAAACTGTCGATGCTGCAGAATGAATTCTTGATATGCAATAGTTTCAGTTACGGGTGATGAAATTTTTTAAAAAAAGTTAACTTGCACAAATGAAGATCCTTAAATTGTTTTTGTTACATTACTTGAAAATAATTTGAGAAAAAAACTTCAAAAGTATCATTGAATTATTTATCACAAACTCCTTGCCAAAGAATGAGACTTTTTCTCTCTCGGTAACCCTGTAGAGTTCACTGTATTAACAAACTACGAATTAGAGCTCTGAATATTTTGTAAACTTTTCCCAGGAGAAAGAAGAGAGCATGGCAAGTTACTCCTTCATTGAAATGCGCAATGGCTGTCCAAAGAAAAAATAAAAGATTTTAGAATTTTCGGGAGTTTGTTTTTTAGAATGTCTGGAAGGAAAGCAATGAGGACTTTCTACTTAGGAATGAAGAATAAGGCAGGAATTCAAGTGAAACAGGCGATCGCAAATTACAATCGCTACTGGAAATGAATTACATTAGAACGTTTCTTGATAAAAACATCGTGACGTCAGCGTGACGTTTGCCTATGAAAAACGAGCTAGATAAAACGTCACAGCCTACTTGGCGAATAAGAGGAGATCACTGACTGCTTGTGAGCTCTTATTGGCTCCACCCGTAGTGACGTCAGTGCCAAGTTAAGTTGATGATAATGTAATTCACTTCCAGTAGCGATTGCAATTCGAAGCGATTGCAATGGTGTTTCACTTGAATCCTTGCCTAAATAGCAAATTAATTTAGCTTTGTCATCTCTTATAAACCGGCGTTTAAGTAATTTAAATTTAAAATAGTGCAAAAAATGTTCCCTAAATCAGTATAAGCCATCTACATTCTTTTATGATGAAACTTCAGTTTCTTTCTCTCTACTTTGGAGAAAAAAGAATAAAACATTAAATTTAATACTGAAAGTATCAACACAAATTTAATAATTGTCCAGTGATATATGGAGAAAATTTTACACCTATCTTAAGTATACATTCAGTGTTAGGTTTGATGATTTTTAAGATCATAAAGAAAATGCTGATCTTTTCAAATTCTTTGTCTATTTCTCTGCAAGACACTACTTGTTACCCTTCTGCAATCCAAACTGACCTTTTGCATTGGTAATCAAATATAAGAGCTTACTTCAAAAGAAAGTCGTCCACGTTGCATAGAAATTTGTACCAACAATTTTTTTTTACATTTACATACTTTAGCCGTCTGATGCTGTTGTAGATTTGGTTCAAATTACGTTTCTAAACAAATATGTTTCTGTTATAAATGCAGAAAAATCTAAATACCGTTGAATTTTAATTGATAGTCCTTAAAACATTTAAACTTCTTAGAAATCTCAAGAACTAATCCTAAAATTAAAGACTTGGTAAAAAAGATACAGACTCATAAACCACATTAAGTACAGACTGTTTAATTTTTAGAATAGAATGTTTAATGTTATTTGTTTCTTTTTTACGCATAAGCCAACTGAAAGAACTTATAAAAGTGTTTATTAACGATAACTCTTAAGTTCGGACTTGTGTTTTATCTTTATTATCATTTAGATTTCAGGCGCTCAGATTTACGAGAAAAAAATGTTTCATTTGAGTAAGAATTACATAGTCAGCCAACCTAAAATCTATTTTAACTTTTTAAAAATATTCAGTTTGTTGGAAAAATACAATGTGGTACGCTGAGCTTTTTCTTTCTAGATAGTGGCTGTCTCCGTAAAATGGTTGGCCACCCCTGGTCTAAGTACTAGCAGCATTATATCTGAATTCTACGGCCTATCAGACTTGCTCTTTCTTTTCTACAGTTTCAAAAAGAACAGTGAAACGCCAAGAAACTCGTCTTGGAGAACCTGAACGAGTTTTCATTTTTGATTGGCGTTTCACTTCCACTGCGTAATAAATACACTTTCATCACTTGTGGGAGATGTTGTAATGACCCTTGCTGTCCTGAGGCAGCTCACAAGTTTCCACTTCTAATCTGTCTCCGATTGCGTCGGCTTGGCGAGTGACTGGACACGCCCACGCCACGAGTCAAACGCGCTCACTTCCGGGTTAATCGACACTCGATAACCCATCGATCACTGAGCATCGATTACTTTGGCGGCAAAGGGATACGGGGGGAATTTCGAAACGCGATTTTTCCTTCAGTGGAGGAATTTCTGTTTCGTTTTTATTCAACAAATAATCTAAATTAGTTTAAAATAACTAAAAAGTACGCGGTTTAGAGTTAATTTTTAAAAGATAAAAGTTATGCTCTTTACAAATATAAAAGTAATATACTTAAAACTAGCTCATTAATACAAAAGGTTAAACTTTCATGATACTCCAACTAATTTCCCTCAGATTTTCAAAACTATTGAATATCCGCTGCACTTATTATATATCGCCATGTAATAAAGTTTAGCCTTGAGTACTAATAGCAGTTTTAAAACTATTACTTTTACATTTGTAAAGAACCTGAACCATATCTTTTATTCAGAGTTACATACACACAAACAACTGAAACACTTTTAATACATCAACATTTAATATAGTTTAGCCTTTAGTATTAATAATAGTAGGGTCAGGTGGGGTAAAATAGGTCAAAAACAGCACATTTTGTAATTACACATAAATAGCGAAAAATATATGAATTGAACCAGGGAAAAAATTGCTCAGGATATGCAAATGTATTGTCCTTTTGAGATTTTAAGAAAAATATCTTTGAGAAAAACAAATATTAGTACTGAAAAATAAGTTTGAAAACATGTTGTCAATGACCTATTTTACCCCATAGCGTGGGGTAAAATAGGTGTGTCGTAGGGTAAAATAAGTCATGCCTTGAAAACAATAATTACACAATTTATTGATGTTAATTATACAATGTTTGAGAGAAAATAATTAATGTAAATGTTTACATGAAATAATACTATCCTTTCTGGTTCATTTTGGGGTCAGGAAGGACTTCACTATTTATAATGCATCAATCTCCGAAACATTATCTCTGTTTGAAAAATAAATAAAAAAAAACGGAACTTTTGAATTCTTTTGCTAACTTTGCTCTATATTCTCCCTTATTATGGGAAAGAATGATATCATGAAATATCTTTTTTGTTGAAACTCGACTTGTAGCTACTCATTTCTTTTACGTTTCTTCAAAGGCATGTCCGCTGATTTTTCTTCTCTTTTGACTTTTTCTGCATAAAATCTCTGCAGACTTGCCGAGTTGGTTTCTTACCCAATCTGTGCCTGGATAATTGTTTGGGAAGGGACTTGGCTTTTTTGACTACTCTAAATAGCTACAGACCATTTTTATTAAGTCACTCCTGTCAAACGGGTTGCCACATGATGCTGTGAACTGCATTGCGCGCACTAGACATTCCTCTTCTAGCTGAGTTAAATAGGTTTTTCTCCCTGAACCCCTTTAAATGAGGAGGCGGTTTCACAATATATCTTCCAAGGGTATCAAACGGTATGGTTATATACTTTGCTGTACCGCGTATGGAACATTCATTTTCTTTTATTTCTTTTACTGCTTCTAGAACATCTTTTTCGCTGTAATTTGTCAATGTCTTTCTCTTATAATTCCTAGGCATTTTCCGAGAAGAAAAAAAAAAGACTAATAATATTATGGTTTAAATCTAATTTCTAAAAGCTGTAATTAAAACTTGTTCTTTTAATAATTTTATTATCTTTTATAACAAAATGATAATTTTATTTTGATGTAAAAAGGGTGACAAAGCAGTAAGTTGCATATTTTAAATTAGTACATTCATATATAAAGAAAAAAAAAGTGGTTTTAAAAGCAGAAAAAAGTGTTAAATGTATACTGTATGCTAAGCCTAATCAAAGACCAAACGTGACCTATTTTACCCCACATACGTTTTTACACCCTAAAAAATAATTTTCTGCTGCTTTTACTTTCTTCTTTTAGGAAATTAATCTTGAAAATATGATCTATGTAGTAGGTTTAAAAAAAAAAGTGCACTTACCTCTAGTTTTCTTCAAATGAAAAGTTTTTATGATTAACACATTCTCACTTCTACTTAGGAACACATCAAATGGCTTATATCTGTTACTCTAAAGTTGAAGTTGTAGTAAATTTTGCTTATCAAATAATCACTAGTATCTGGTATAAATAAAACTAGCAGCACAGGAAAAAAAAATTGCATCCATTTATTTTTAATGATTTTTTTAAAAAATTGACCTATTTTACCCCGTGACTTATTTTACCCCACCTGACCCTATTAAATATATTACTTTTATATTGTTGAGAACGTGAATTTTATTTATTATTCAGAGTTACATACATACATACGAACAAACAAACCCACATGTGAAACTAATAAAAGCGTATTAATAAGAGGCCACAAAAGTGAATTCTGTTTCGTGAAATTGCACTTCTGCAACCAGGGCCGTATCCAGGGGGGAGGGGAGGCGACGGGCCCGGACTTCCACCCCCTCCCGGAATTAAAAATGTTTTTAACGTAAAACCGAAAAAGTATTTCTTTCTTCCTTTTTAAAAAAACTTTCTAATGGCAGAAAAAAAAATGAATGAAGTTATTTATTCTTAATTGTGTAACTATAAAACGAGTGAAAATTTGAAGAAGTGCAAAAATATGGCAATTCAATTTCAAGTTCTCGTTAGCTACAGAAACATACCTGACCAGGAAAGTACGCGATCATGGAATAATGAATTATTTTTTAAATAATACCAATCGAAAGAGCAATGAAAAACATGTTTCTGGACGCACGCGTTTTTGCCCTCGCGCCCCCGTTATCGAAATATAAGGTCCCAAAGTCAGCTAATTTTTTTTGAAAAATCGCCAATTTTAGCGAGTTATAATGAAACTGGAAGCTGCGGTGCGATTACACCATTTGCATCCAACGGAAAACTTGATTCCCATTTTTGGTCATCTGCAAAGCTTTTGAAAGACGGCTTTACAATAATCTTTTACTTTACCTGTGCGAGTTAAAGCAGAAAGTTACTATCAAGCCTATCACAAGGAAAGCAGAGAGTTTTTTAAAGAGGAAAAACAATTTTATACAACACATCAAAGAGGTGTATTTAGGGTTTTTAATTGTAAAAATTGCAAATTGTAGTTTTTTCAAACCACTTTTCTTTTGGTGGGTCCCCTATAACTCAAAGTGAGTTCTCCTAAGCATTTTTGTCAATTGCATCACTGGGTATGTAAGAATGGTCTTTCAAAAAAAAAAAAAAAAAATGCTCAAAATTTAATGAAAATGTGTTCAAATAAAAAAATCAAACAGAAATGAGGTGTTTCTAACTCTTTTTAAACATTTTATTTGTACTTTTGGACACGTTGCACATAGGTAGATTTCGCGAATTTAGGCGGCCAAAAACATTTTTCTGTCTTAACAGCTTTTAAATGGGGTTTTAGTAATTAAAAGAGGTTATTATAAAATGAAACACTGTAACTAGCAAAAAAAAAAATTAAATATTAAAAAAAAAAATCCATGTGTATATCATAAAAACAAAAAAATTAAAAAATAAAAAAAAATTTAAAAATATTACAAAAAAAATAATAATAAAAGATAACATGAAATGATAATTTTATAAAAAGTAAAAATTTAAAAAAAAAAAACAAAGATGTGTCGGAGTCCTATATTTCATTTTCGGTCTCATTTGGATCCCCAGGCAACAACATTGCAATAGTTTCACTTAAAAAAGATTTATGTGAGGTTTTCCTGATTGGCCTCAAACTACTTAACAATGAATTTGATGATAATAATAATCTATGAAAAATATCTGAGTTGCACTCTTCGCTTCTCTAAGTTGCACTTTGTTTCAAGCGAAATCTCAACGGTTCCACCTAACCATGGACTATTATTTTTTTCAAAAAACTATTTTTATGTGTTTTCAACTATATTTGTTTCATTTATGATTTAACGCATGAAAATGTATGCTTAAAAGTTTTCTTATTGGGTCATTCCATGTGAAATCAACAAGCCTCAAAACTTGACCATCACCAATTTCAAAAAAAATTATAGGGTTGATTACCTCTATAAAGTGATACAAAAAAACTGATTTTTAAAATTTTTTTCAGCTGTTAGTTTTTTGTGTGAGACCGCTTAAAAAACGCAAAAAATGGAAAAAAGTGAAATTTTGAACATACAAAGATTCAATTTTCTCAGCTTCTATTGCAGCTAGAGTCTTTTGTTATATGTCATTGTAAAGCTCTTTAAACAAGCTTTCAAATGATATATAATTTGACAAGGTTTTGTGATGTAAATATTTCAAGGTCACCAAAAGCATTATTTGACCTTGAATATTTCAAAAAGTGCATTTTTTAAAAATCTGAAAAAAATATATATATTACTTCCTAATGTAGTGTATATGTGGTAAAATTTGCAGAATGGGACAGCAATGGGATCTGGATGAAAAATTTTTACACTCTTACCACTTTATTGCAATGCCTATGGCTCCTGAGGATATATAATACAGAAATATTGCAAACTGCGAAATGTTATTTACAAGTGACGGTTGGCTTATTCCTCGTCTTGTTTTGAGAGGTTATAAATAATTCCTTTTCCGTTTCTACTAGGGTCTACTTTCGAAATAAAGCACTTATGAGCACATTGACAACATTTTCAAAGTCTGGATAGTAGATAGAATTTGAGGATCCATGAGGCTGCAACAGCTTGATTTTCTTCATCTGTGTCTAAGACGCACCTTATCCATTATACCTGCAGATCAAGAATCCAACCATTTCTGGGCAAACAAGATCGCCTTTGACAGTTGTAGCACGTTCGATCCTTATAGTGTTGAAAATGAATAAGCATTCACTTGCATCTGATTCCTGTTTAATGGCATTACACAATGAAGACTGAGTGCCTGGTGTTGTTCTTGCCATAATTTTTCTGGATTTTAAAGCCTCTTCTTCCTGTTTATAATGTTCAATTGTGCAATATTGAAAATGAATTGATTTGATATGGAAGAAGAGGCTTTGAAATCCAGAAAAATGATGGCAAGAACAACACCAGACACTCAGAGTCTTCATTGTGTAATGCCATTAAACAGGAATCAGATGCAAGTGAATGCTTATTTATTTTCAACACTATAAGGATCGAACGTGCTACAACTGTCAAAGGCGATCTTGATTGCCCAGAAATGGTTGGATTCTTGATCTGCAGGTATAATGGATAAGGTGCGTCTTAGACACAGATGAAGAAAATCAAGCTGTTGCAGCTTCATGGACCCTCAAATTCTATCTACTATCCAGACTTTGAAAATGTTGTCAATGTGCCCATAAGTGCTTTATTTCGAAAGTAGACCCTAGTAGAAACGGAAAAGGAATTATTTATAACCTCTCAAAACAAGACGAGGAATAAGCCAACCGTCACTTGTAAATAACATTTCGCAGTTTGCAATATTTCTGTATTATATATCCTCAGGAGCCATAGGCATTGCAATAAAGTGGTAAGAGTGTAAAAAGTTGATTCCATTTTTCATCCAGATCCCATTGCTGTCCCATTCTGCAAATTTTACCACATATACACTACATTAGGAAGTAATATATATATTTTTTTTCAGATTTTTAAAAAATGCACTTTTTGAAATATTCAAGGTCAAATAATGCTTTTGGTGACCTTGAAATATTAACATCACAAAACCTTGTCAAATTATATATCATTTGAAAGCTTGTTTAAAGAGCTTTACAATGACATATAACAAAAGACTCTAGCTGCAATAGAAGCTGAGAAAATTGAATCTTTGTATGTTCAAAATTTCACTTTTTTCCATTTTTTGCGTTTTTTAAGCGGTCTCACACAAACTAACAGCTGAAAAAAATTTTAAAAATCAGTTTTTTGTATCACTTTATAGAGGTAATCAACCCTATAATTTTTTTTGAAATTGGTGATGGTCAAGTTTTGAGGATTGTTGATTTCACATGGAATGACCCTATTGTCTTCTGTATCACCATAGCGTATCAGTAAGTAATTCTCTAAATAATCCAATTTATCATCAAAAGAGGGTTAGTTTTGTCCCTGCATTAGGTCAAATAAATACTTTTTTGTCACTACCTTCACACCAGAGGTATTTGATGACCCTAAAACAAAGAAAACTATACTTTAGAAGCGTTAGAAAAAATAATTTTTTTCTTGTTTTTTTCACAAAAAATCTTTGATTAAGGATTTTTCTAAGATTTGCGGTTTCTAGCGGCAATTTTTTTTTTTAACTATAATACTAAGACCCTGTTTATACCGTAAAAGAGAAAAAAAACAGGTGGGACGGACCCTGAAGTATAGTTAAAACTCTTGAGAAATCGAAAATCAATGATAAATTTGTACAAAAAACCTCTTGTCTTACAAGTGAAAAAAATATGATAATCTGTAATAAAACACCATTATTATATATAGTTTTAAAGATTTATACCTGAATTATGCGAATCCATCGCTTTCATTCACATTCACCTTCACAAAAAAAATATGGACTTAGTAACAAAAGTTGCACAGAGAGCGTCGAGAACTGTAACGTACAAAGAGAACGGAGGTCAAGTTTCGACTACCTGTAAATAATTAATGGCACATGGCCCAAGGTTGGGGATAGTTGGGATAGATTACTGGAAGTGTCTTCTAACGGAACCGGTCAAAATTTTACGGCTAAATTGACTTTGAAAAAATGACTTTTGGCCGCCTAAATCGTCGAAATCTACCTATGTGCGTTGTCTTGCATTTTTAACTTCAGGAATGAGGTGTTTTCTCGGAGATATTTCGAAAAAAAAAATGTTCGCTCGAATCGAACTTGTTCCTTCAAAAGTTATAAGTGAGGACAGGGGAAAAAATCGGAAATTCGAAATTGAATGAAATTCAAATCAAAAATTCGAATATGGTAGTGTATTGTCCTCACTGGGATCTTTCGATTAAAAAAAAATCGAATCGGACTATCCACTCAAAAGTTATTGCGAGGGGGGGGGGCAGAAAAACTGACCAATAGACAGACTGACAGGTACACAGTTTCCGCAGCTCAAAACCCAACTTTCCTATTTTAAATTTCTCTGTGTATTTAATTATTTTTATTAAGTTGTGCTTTTTCGACTCAATTGTTTTGAGCGTTTTTTTTTTTTTTTTCAGTGCATCAGGCCTTTCATGATTTTTTTTTCACCTATTTTCTACTTTTACAGAAAAGTAAGCTAAAACTTGTATTGATTTACAATTTTGTTAGTCTTTTCCTACCCGTTGAACATATAGCAGAACTAGTAAAAGTTATTCTAGTGTTTTTAAACAGTACGAAATTAACATGCAATATGTTTTACATTTACGTTACAGAGACTTTTCGCTACAGTGACCAATTTGTTTGAACGGCAGGGGTTTTTACAATGAATGCCGACTCTATTAGTATATTTTAAGAATGGAAATAATTATTTCCCTCTACCATTGATGTAATTTCCGACGTGGATATAATTTTGCAGCTATTGATATTTACTAATTCGTTTTCTTTTAAAATTATTTATTTTTTCTCGATTTCAATTTAAAAAAAATAAATGTTTTTGCTAAGAGTTGGCAGATAGTGAAACTTCTTGTATCGATTTTTTTTTAAATAAGAACTGATATCATAATCCATGACAATTTAATTTCTACCCCAAAGATTATTTCTTTCATTTTTTGTACATGAGCTCATATTAGCTGCTTTTCATACTCATTTAATTATCCCGAATTATTCATTTAGAAACACGTGCAATATATTTTAACTTATAATAATTAACATATACAACTTAATTCAGTAAAAAAACTTAAAATAACTAAACTTCTAAAATGTATTGTTATCAGTCGTAAAAAAATAAAAATTTAACATCTTTGTAAAGCTTTCGCTCCTCTCTGCTTTCCACATCATAGTCTTGATCAGTAGCGGATCAACCAATAGGCGCATGAGGCGCGAGCCTGGGGACTCAGCAAAGCAGGGGGCCTCGGAACCGTAGTGTCACATTCTTAAATCCAAAATATTGGTCTTTGAGAATTTGACATGAAAAGTCATGAGTTCAGTTGGAGATGCTCAAAACTCATGGAAAGTGACAGTTAGCCAAGGATTTTGAACGCAGGTTGAAGCCAATAGACTGATACTGATTGCTCGCAATTGGGCCCTGCAATTAAGCAGGGCCTGACTAACTAATAGTAAATCCAAAAGCCCATAATGATTTGGATTCCCCTGAAAATTCAATGGCGGAATGCAGTGATAGATTTACTGGTCTGGGGGCCCCAGGCGCGGATCCAGAGGGGGGGTCATGGGGGTCATGACCAGGGTTGCCAGATTTAAGAACTGTAAATACGGGACAGGCTCTTGGGGGGGGGGGGGGAGATTGAGAGATGAAGTCTAAAGTTTGAATTTTTGCAACCTTGACTTTGATATTAAACGTTTCTCACAAATTTAAATGAAGAAAAAAAAACCACAATGATCATATGAATAAAAACTTCATTTTTTACCATTGCATGGTTATTTTTCGTCATGAATATTGGTGGGGAAAGGTTTTCCACTAATTATTGTGAAAATTCGTGTTTCCGTGCTGTTAACCCCCTTTTTCCTGACGCAGGCCCGTCATTTTAAATTTTGCCGGTGGGGGGGAGGTAAATTATACCAAATTTCAATGGAAATTATACCAAAAAAAGCAAAAGCCACGCCCACTTATATGTAAATACATTAATTTCCAAAATCGGGGGGTGGAGGGGGGGGGGGCATTAACCACCCGTCCTGATGTTCCAAATGACGGGCCTGTCTTGCGTGAAAGATATAATAGTCGCTTCTACTGATGACTAATGTTTAGAACGTACCGTTTCAAAAAGCTAGACGTACCAATGGGGAAATTTGAACGCAAAATAATTTTAAGGAGTCATTAACAAAAATTTTGATTACAATTCAACAGACATAGAATTAAACCTTACTATTTGAACTCACTATAAGAAGTTAACTTAAAACAAATACAAAAATCAGTATTCAATATTTTTTGGGGAAAAACTGTGCAGTTTTGTCAATATTATAACATGATAATTATTCTTATATAACCTCGGAAAATTCCTTTTGTTAAAATCATAATTGCAACTAGATTTTACTGCTGCAATAATTCTTTCTAAGTTTTGATGGTTTTTAGGATGCCATAAAACTCATTGTAATTCATATTTCTGTCGCTCATTGTAAAAATTATGCATCTTCAAGTTTTTAAAACGCGTATTTGTTTGCTAAATGGAATAACATTTAGTGACATCTTCTAGTATAAAAGCGAACAAATTTCAAAAGATTGAAATTGATCGATTCGAAAAAAAAAAAAAAAATCTAGTGACTAATAGTAGCTGGAAGACATATATTTCTTGAAAAATAGAAAAATTGAGAAGGGCTTTTTTTTTAATAAGTCATAGTAAAATCATTTATAAGGATATACACCACTTTTACAATGAACGTTTGTTGAATTGAATCGTTTATTTCGAAAAGGTAACATCTCTATTTTGATCTCCTCTGTCTCTTTAGAAAATTAAACAGCGCACGGTTATATTTTTGAATGTCATAATCAATGGTTATTTGGTAAATTATTGCAGTAATTGTGTACTTAACTAAAGGCATTTTTTCATTGATTATGACATTCAAAAATGTAACCGTGCGCTGTTTAATTTTCTAAAGAGACAGAGGAGATCAAAATAGAGATGTTACCTTTTCGAAATAAACAATTATTGTTTGTCACAATAATTTCTGCTCTAAATGAATAGAACACTAACATTACTTCAGAATAGGAAAATATTACAATTCAATCAATTTTCTTATCACTCTATTTCACATTTCTTGTTTTACTTCCTTTTTTCTGAAAATAATGTTTCGTTTTGTAAAATACTGCTTCTAGCCAAAATACGGGACTTTAGCCGTCCCGTATCAAGGTTCCCCGGGACGCGGCACAATATTTCAAAAAAACGGGACTGTCCCTTGAAATCCGGGACATCTGGCAACCCTGGTCATGACCCCCTTAACCGACAAAATATAGCAAAAAATTGCCTTTTTGGTACTTATATTACGAAAAAATTGTCTAACCCCCGCATTTTTGCCCAAAAATTGCACTTTGACCCCCCCCCCTTTCCGAAAATGACCCCCTCCTTAGCCAGAAGCTGGATCTGCCCTTGGGGGCCCGTCAAAATGCAATTTGGGGACCCCTTTATCCATCAGTACTATACGGAACTCTTTTATTATGTGCATTTTTGTTTTTGAATCTCCTTCGGGGCCCCTGTGATCATGGAGGCCCTCACAGTTGCGACATGATCAATCCGATACCGGCAGAATTAATGAAGATCCTTGTTTCAGGAAGTTTTTTCAATTAGCAAATCGCTATTTTTTAATTATTTTTCTTAAAACTACACGTATTGTTCGCATAGTTTCAGCGCGTAAGCCTTTAAAAAATTGAGGCCCCCTAGAAATATGGGGTTTCGTTTCGGAGAGGGTTTTACCAAATAAATTTCTCCTGAAAACTATTTGATCAATAAAATTTACTACTAGTAGTAAAATTACTAGTAGTAAATAAACTTTGGTTTTACAGTGTATTCTATTGCTTTTTGTCTTATCTTTTTAATAAAAGAAAATATTTGATTTGTACATTGCATAACTTCGCCCTGTTAAATATTCGATGTCTTTTAGTCATGCAAAAGGGTAGATACGTTTTACTTTTATACTAACATTCGAAAAATACATCGGAAATTTTTATTTTATGACACTTATAAAATGCGTTAAAAAAGAGTTTACTTTTAAATTTAAAGAATGCTGGTGTTTTTATTAGCATTCTAAATTCAAAGGAAAAACGTCGTAGTGTCCTGTAAGAAATGATGCTTGCAATAACTACAATAGAAATGAATGCTGCAGATTAATTAGTACAGTCGATTATGACAATTTCATTTTTCAAATAAAACTGAAAAATAAAATAAGATAAAAATAAAATAGAAATAATTTTTTTTCAGCAAAAAATGTGTGCATGAAAAGCATCTTTTAGAAGTTTCGAAAATTTTCGGAGGGGATTTAAACCCTAAAAACCCACCCCTTAAATACGGCCTTGGCACCAAGCCCAGACCCACTTGTGTGATAATCAGGCTCTGCACCCAGGGGCGTGTCGAGAGGTGGGTAAGTACGGTGCACCCCCCCCCCCCCGAATTTCTTGGTTGTCGGCATTTGGAACAAGTCAGTCGGTAAATTTTGAAAAAAAGTACCTGAGTACCTTTTTTTTCTGTCCATCAAATTTTGGAGAGAAAAATTGCGCAATGTTATGAAACGAATGGTTTCCCCAACAGTCATTTGTCTGAGTACACCAGACGGCAAAATGTATCGGTCGTCAGTTGTACGATTATTCACGAGTCGGCATAATAAGGCGTAAGGCCAGCAGAATTTACAATACGTAAGGTGTAAAACTCAAACTCTTCGAATTGTCACTTTCACTTTTCTTGTCGATTACCCATGCTTGTAGGACAACGCAATTCTTCGAAACTGATGCTTCCTTAAAATCTCCGATAAGGATCGTGGGCTGAGGGGGAGGGTGGTTTTATGGTTTTATGGCCATCTTTTGTGAGGTTCCTGCCCAGCCTAGTTTTCTCACGCCAGCTGTACACAGGAGTGACTATCAGTAAAAGTGTTTCATCTCTGATCTATAACCCACTCTGATACAAACAAGCAGAAAATGCATACCTCTTCCAAGATTAATTTGCAATAAAACTGTCATGGTGTCTTCCCATCCTTTTAACTTACAATGACGAAAGCTTGTAACTTGTCCGCCGCCCCACTGCCCTAGGAGAAAATCCTTGCAGCATTCCCTTGTCGGTAGCCTCTGTTTTAGGAATGAGGAATCTGCATGCATTTTTTTTATTTTTTTAAATGAAAGTTCAGGTCATTTCATGACGATAGACACCAATTTAAGTTCAATCGGACGATTAGTTATTTTGTAATTAATTCTTAAAGCCGCCCGATAAGCCCCGCCCCCTATATTCCCCATCTCCGCTGATGCCCGGCTGATGACGTCGCAATTCACTTTACTCCTTCTCAAGCCCCTCTAGATTCTAGCGAGCGCCTCGCGAGAGACCACGTGACATACCGAGAGCAAGAATATACAGGGGTCCCTCGTCTCGCTCTCGCCAAGCCTCCTCTCGCCCTCTCGGACCTCGCCATGTCTCGGTTCGTTGTCGGTCTCTTGGGCACGAGGCAAAGGAGACCCCCCGCGTAGGTTGCTCCGCTCGCGGCCAAAGAGGGACCGGCGCGTCAACCATTTTGTTTCACCCCTTGTTCAGAATCGATATCATGATTTGATTGTTGATTGTAAATGATAGTCATATTTAATGTAGAAATGCAATCAAAAGCAATGACTGCCCCCCCCTCCCTTTAAATTATTTATGCTAAAAATAGTGCAAGTCATTTTGTTTCGAAAACGAAATGCAATACTTCATGTATCTATTGCTATTTTATATTTTTGTGAAAATTATTAATAATCTAAAGGCTAAAAATACAAAATAAATATTACTTCAAATATGTAAAAGGATTTCAAATTATTTAGAGCTTTTTACCGCAAAAAAAAAAAAAAAAGATTTCGGCTGTAAAATAGGTCAATAAAGGTTCTTAAAGATACGTTCAAGTAGTTAAAATTTTATAAATTTAATACAAGAGTGTTGACACTTTTTTAGCGAAATTTCAGGTTATAATTATAATGCAAGATCCACCCTTAAGACATTTTATAGCACATTACTCAAAAATGAGAATGCTCATTTTAAATAAATAAATAAATAAAATAAAAACATAAATATTCTTTATTTTTCCAAACATCAAAGAATATGTATGTTCTGAAGAAGAAAAAAAAAGAGGGGGAAGTAAAATTCTATATACCTGATAACTTATCGTTTGCACTTTTAGTTGGCACTAACTGTCTTTAATTTTGATGATATTTGACATTCAAAAACTATTTGATTGAAAAAAAGTCAAAACTAAACGAATAATAAGTGCGATCTAGAAAATATCTCACATCAATTTTGAAGAATTATAGAACAAACAAAAAATTACTTTTACACTACAATACGGAAAGTAAATAAATACAGAAAGATAATTTAGGCAACTTTTTCTCAGATGAATTTTGTTTTCAGAAACACAGTACACACATTTTTTTCTGCATTAAAAATAAGTTCCTTGTAGCCTCCAAAAGGCATGTGTGGTGTAGCGTACATAGACTTAGGTGCGCCCACCTGCAAGATTTGTAAGTGCGCCCCTTCCCCCTACAAGAAAATTATATATAACTCTAAAAAATATATTTTTAGTGTGACTCATAGTGCTATTTTATCGTGCGCCCTCAGACATCTTGCACCCCCCCCCCCGCGCCGAGGGGTCTGTGGGGTACGCTACTTTGTGCACGCAATGTTTTATTTCATTTTGCGTTTGCAACATTTATTGTTATTATTTATGTATTATTATTTTTATGTATTTACTTTTGTTTTATCATTTTCTTTTCAACTGTATCTTGATTTTTATCATATACAGTCCTAACAGAATAAAATTTTTTGTGTGAAGTTTTCTTTTCTTTTTTTATCATCTAAGTTTAAACACTTGATTCCCGTTTTGAGAATTAATCCTGATTTTAAAATACAGTCAGTACCGTAATAATGTGATCCAGAGTGGACCAAAATGGTGGGCAATTTGTTTTTTTTACTGACCATTCGCTTGTCCGAGAATGTAGATAGCCCTCTCGTTGCACCCCTTATCTCCCCTTCTCTCGGGTAATAAATCTCCTGGCTGCTCTCGACCAGCTCTCGCCGAGAATGTAGAGCCACGGTTACAATGACGAAAGCTTGTTCACCCCACTGGCCTAGGGGAAAATCCTTGCAGCGTTCCCTTGTCGGTAGCCTCTGTTTTAGGAATCGGAGCCACAAGTCCCCCCTTATCTGTCCTCCAGTAGAATCATTCACACTAAAGGGGCATCTATTAAGTCTTACCACAACGGATTTATTTCCCTTCTCTCATCTAACATATTGTTTATTATCCTCTATGATTTTCCGTTTTCAGAAACTAGGGAGGGGTTTATTCTTTAATCAGGTAAGATTATTCAGAAACTGCTTCAAGCATCAAAGTCTACATGGATGCTCGTATTTTTTATTAAAAAATATTTTAAATATATATTTCTAAACAATTTGAATAATAAAAATGACCGGTTTTAAAGTAAATCGCTTAATCGGGTTTCCGGATAAATAAATAAATTGTACAGAATATTTTTCAGCCATAATATGTGATGTTTCGTAGAGTATTTAATAAACAAATGATAATTAATAAACATTTATTCAATAATAACTTTTTTTTTAATACTCTCGTTCCATTTCTTACACAGTAAAGTTTAGGATTTCTAAGTTTCTTAAAATTTCACTGTACACTTCTTCTAATGCTGAATATTGGATAGTTTAAATGTTATTTGCATTTTTTCTACTTGAGATTTTTTCTAAAGTGAAATTCATGAAAATATTTTTAATTTGCAAAGTATTTGAGGCTTTTAAAATTTCTTTCATTTCAAATAGTTTTCAAACGCATTAAATATAATATTCAATGTGAAAAGGAAAACAATTACTCATTTGGTATTTAGTTAACGATTTTTTTTTTTTTTTAACAATTGGAAGCATTCCTTTTCTTTTTTTTCTTAATTTCAAAATAAAAACTACTGAAAAACTAGAGATAAACGGAATAAAGATAGAACTCTCATTTTACACGATTCCCGATTTTTCAATTATGAATTCAAAAAACTGTTTTTGTTTTGAAAATATTTAAGGTTACTCAGCTTGTATTTATTTTTGTTTTTATTATTATTATCATTATTCTCTAAGTAAACATTTGATAATATAGTAAAAGCTTTTGCAGCCAAAAAAAGCTCGCAAAATAAAGTTCTAGTGGTTTTCGTTTTTTAATGTAAGTGATGTAAAGATGAAACTAAATAGAAATGTATTTAAAATGTTTCTTCATTATTATTAGTCTTATATTCAATAATTAAATAATATTTTCCAAAAAACCGAAAGTAAAACAACGTTTTATTTTGAAACTCGGGTGGCATGTCATTTAAAATTAAATAAAATGAGAAAAGTTAGCACAAGAGGCGTAGCCGATTAAAAGTTGAAGAAGTTCGGTATTTTGAAGTGATAAATTGCAGTTTACTATAAGGTATCACTCCAAAATTGTCAATTCAATCCAACATTTTTACTCGGACTTCAGAATTAGGATTTCTAACAAATAAAAATATTTATGGGGAAATTAATAATTTCTAATAAAAAATGGAGTGTTTTTTAATTTACGAAACAAACTTTTCTTTTCATTTCTTTTCAAGAAACGAAAACGGGGGAGAGGGGGGGGGGGGTCCCACGATATTTTTATTTATAGTAAAAAGAATTTAAAAAACGGACGTAACTAAGCTGGTGAAACCCTAAAAAAATTACAAAATTTTCATTAATTAATAATTTCGTTCTCCGTATATCTATTTATTTCGGATAATAAAACTTGTATTAGTATGTTTCTATCATTTTATTTAGTTTCAATCATCGTTTTTTAGTTTGATGATAAGCTGTAAATATAAAACTCGTATTTGTTTTGTTAGAGGTAATAATGATTACTTTTGTATTTACGCATCATAAAAAATGGAAAGATAGAAGAGGGTAGGGGGAGTTAGTGAATGTAAATTTTAAAATTTTATTTATGCCCCCCTGTCGGGGAAGCTTGCCCCCCTGTCGGGCATTTCCTAGCGCCACCTCTGACATAGAATTAAGATAATTATATTAAAATATATATATTAGGCTAAAAAATCAAATTTCATTATAAAAAAGCAGTTCTTGGAAATAAAAATGAGCCATAAGGTTTTTAGATAAAATAAATTATGATATTACCAAATCCAAGCTAATAAAACTTTTGTTTTGTTTTGAAACAACACGCAACTCTGCTGCTTGATTTTCTTTAATTAGTGGCAGGAAATTTAATTTCTTGATCAGAAATTCAAATTTAGCATGCTAGTTATTATCTAGTTATTTAGCGAAGTTATGAGAAATTGAAGCACAAAAAAATAAATAAATAAATAAATAAATAAATAAAATAAAATAAATAAATAAAATAATAATAATTAATTAACTTAATTTCTGCAGTGTCAATTTTTCTAATTTTACTAACTTCTATTGTTAGGTCATACAAACCACAAATGAAGCAATTGTAGTAAAACTCATTGCTTTTCATTTTTTAAGAACAAAAATATTCAATATATCTCTCTAAAACCTATGATTTTTGCTTTTTATAATTCTGAAACGTGTGAGTTAGTTCTGTAACATATTCGCTGTTTTTCAATGTTACCGCTCTGACTGTTACCGATATGACGAACTGACAAAGTTTTTTTTTTTTATTTCCGAGTCGATCGCACTAAACCAAAATCAAACACGTGGTTTTTTTCACTTGTAATAAAGGACTATACTTATATATAAAATAATTTTTAAAATAATAAAAACTGCGCATTTTAGAGCGTGTTCCCGATCTGATGACTCGAATGACACACATTTTATAAATTACTTTAAAAAATCTTACCTGCAATTTTAGATGCAGAAATGCAAATTTTTATTTACGATGCGATAAAACATCACACCAGCTACTCAGTATCACGTGGTATCGGCACAGGAAATGATTTTGGGAGCCTAAATATAGATCGGAACTTATTGTTACCACTCTGACGCGGAACTGACGGACACGCCTATTTCGCATTCCCTAGAAAATCAGTAATCGATTAAAACAAAAATGAAGTAAAATATTAACAAAGGGGTAAAAATAGAATCGTTTTGTGTGCAAGTGCGGTTTTTTGGGAAGTTAGAAAGTGCGCTTAAGCTGTTTGCATGCTAAGCTTTGCTGCAGGAGACACGTTACCGATTTGATTTTCGATGTATGAAACAAATATTTTCTGAAGAAAAAAAAAATTTTTTTTCTGATATTATTAGATGAAATGAAAGCAAAACTGGTCTTCTTTCTGGGGAAAATTATTTTTTTAACTAGAGGGCCACCGTCTTTCACACTTGCAATTGGATGATATTCCACAAATTGTCCTTTTTCAATTGCAGCCTGTGTAGGTGGTAGCGTGAATAAGTCCAGTTCCGATTTCACACATGCTTCAGAATCGCGATGGATGAGAGAAGTCATTTTTTTTTTCTCAAGAGAAAATATCGTGATGTCTTTTCACTCTCTTAATTTTGTGCAGACTAAATTTGTTTTCTATAAGCTTGCGCTTTTTATTCTTTTTCCCAGAGCCAATCATAGTTTTAATTTTAACTGCAGCTTTATCAGTCAAATTTTTTCCGGCTTCTTTCAGTCGACGCTTCGCAGCCACTTTCAGATTTTCGCCGCGTGAAACATCATTGAACAAGTCAACACCGCTGTTCAAAATTTGCTTTCCAACAGTCTTAGCCCCAGATTTGAAAAGGGGGACCGCAGCTCTGAAAAAAGATTTGAAGAGACCACCGAAACCATATCCTCTTTGATATGGAGCGCCTTGATAATAATTAAGTCCATTTCCAATTTGCTGAGTGTAGTAATCCTCGAAGGATTTTTGGCAGCACTGATATGGCACATACATTATGAAAGATACTTCTGACGAAAGTGAAGTTTCACGTACGATCTTCCACGCTCAAATGGCACTAACAGTCCAGTGTTGGTCCTTATAACGATTTCAATGGTGTCGATAATTTTTCTACTCACAGGTAGATAATGAGGTCTTTCATATTCAACGCTGACCATTTCACCGTCTATACCTGTGACTGTGACCGTTCGAAGCATAGACATCTCCCACGACTTGATGTTCGATAATATCAGTGTAAATCATCAGCACTCTGAAATGAGCATTTGGATCTGCGATTTGCGGGCTAAACACTGTCTGTTCTACATTTTTGTCGCTCTCGCCGCCAACAACCATCGGTGGAAAACCCAACATCTGTGATAATCCTTCATGAAAGACAACGCGTGCATTGTTTTTGACTTTGACACGTACACGTTTTGTCACAGCATTGTAGTTGAATGAAATTCGATTCTCATGATCAGGTATAATTATCGCTTTTAAAATGTCAGGTACATTTTCATAGCATCCAGGAGGAATATTTCTGCCTAATTCTTTTCCATCACCCAAATCAAATCCGATCAAGTTATTCTCTCGGTTCACATTATACCAAGTATGAGGATAGATCAATTCGACTAACGCACATTCCCAATTGCCTGTTAGTTCAATTGGTTTCGGTAAACGTGTAATAAAATGTGATATTTTATTATCGGGAAAATAATTCAAGGAATTGTCGCTCGGTAATGTTACGAAGAATGACATTTTGACAAAACTGAGCAAGTAATATCACGACTTCGATATTTATAGGTCAGATAAATGAGTGGCTGGAAACCATTGGTTGAATTTATCAGGGTACCCGCGAAATTTGACAAAATATTCTGTTTGATTTTCCTTTTTTCTCTTCCGTAAAATTTTTTCGACAGTATAATCTTCCTTAAGTTTAACTTTTTGTAATTCTTGAGGGTAAAAAGTGCCTTGAATGGGCTCGCCCATTAAATCTTTCACACGATACACAGGAATAGCTCTTTTCACACACTCTGTAATGATAAACATTTCTTCTGTCCAATTTTTCTCGTATCCTTTTTCAAAAGTGAGTTTTTGCTTGGAAATACGAACAACGTCACCGACATTGAAACTACAAGGTTTCACTTCTGTAGCTTGATTATCGCCGTAGGTTGTGAAATACACATCACTCTCATTATCGGTGTTCACTTCTGCGGGTGCTCTCTTGATGGTCGAATGGTAAGTGATGTTATAACTTTTTACCAAATCGTCTAAGACATCTATAAAATTATAAGTATTTCGACTCGTGAAATATTTCCACATTTTTGTTTTCAATGTTCTGTTGAACCTTTCCACGATCGAAGCCTTCGTGGCGTTAAAAGTTGTAAAGAATTTGACTTGATTCTCTCGGAGAAACTTTTGAAAGAGTGCATTTTTAAATTCAGTTCCTTGATCCGTTTGCAGTAACTTTGGCATTCTCTCAGAAAAAATAGACTTGAATGCTTCAACAATCTCACTCCCCTGTTTCGTTTTCAGAGGTATTGCCCATGCATACTTTGAGAAAATGTCAATACAGGTCAATATATATCGATAACCTCGATTATGTTTTTGTAAACTTGTAAGATCTGCGAGATCTGCCTGCCATTGGTGATCCTTTGAATGAACAATCACCTGATTGGTTGGGAACCTCTTTCTTGCAGGACGGTGGAGCGTGTATGCATCCACTCCCGTTAAATATTTCTGAATGACTTTCTTGGGTACTTTTCCTCGCGCAGCACGATATAATGCATCGACACCACCAAAACTTGCTTCTCGACCCGGTTCCAGATAAGCCTTCTTCATTGCAGCAGGAGAAATGATTATCCGACACTTTGATATGAATCATCCTCGAAACGATATGAGGGACTTAGACGTGTCATTCGGTTTAAGTAGAAAATCAACTTCAAAATCTGATTTTCCAGTTAAAATATATATTATGCCCATCACAATGCACAAACTGATATAAAGGACCGTAATCCACATAACCTCCTCTCTCGATGCCATAACTAAAAATGAAAAGGTAGTACATGCAATATAATATTTTATATTCAACACTTAAAAATTGAATAAATTTCCGTCAACAGATGGCAGCATCATCGTTCTTTGACACTGAAAATTATATTGAGATTCATTTAAACCTTTACTTGAGTGAAAGCATTGGTGGCTCAATCGACAAAGCGCGCGGTCAATTGAAGCATCAATACTTTTTGGATCCGAAGGTCGCATGTTCGAAACTCACCCCAATCAGCGAAAAATATTCAAAGTCCCGAAAAAAAAAAAAGAATTAAATTCGATCACTCAATAGATGGCGCCACGAGCACCTAAAATAAAAATTAAGTTCGTGAAAATTAAGAAAAAATATAATTTCGTCGATAGATGGCAGCATCATCGTTCTTTAACACTGAAAATTATATTGGGATCATAGTTAACGAACAAGACATCAGACCTTCGTAGCTTAGTCAGTTTGCGCGTTGACCAATCTGACAGCTACGAAGGTCTTTTGTAGGTTTGAGGTTCGATCCTCACCTCGAGCACAGTAAAATTTACAAAAATATTCAAAGTCCCGAAATAAAAAAAAGAATTAAATTCATTCACTCAATAGATGGCGCCACGAGCACCTAAAATAAAATTAAGTTCGTGAAAATTAAGAAAAATAAATAATTCCGTCGATAGATGGCGCCACGATCGAAATTGACTCTGTAAAATATTACACAAGTGTTGCCATTCAAAGAAACCAAAACATTGGTTGTCATGACAACCAAACCTGTTGCCATTTCAAGAAATCAAAACTTGGATGTTGCCATCCCAAAACTAAAATCCTCGCGGCGGCCCTTGGGAGGCGGTGGGGAGGTCACAGGCGGTGGAGGGGAGGACACAGGTGGCGGGAGGAGGCGGCGGAGGGGAGGTCACAGGGGGTGGAGGTCCACCCCACCACCCCCTGTGTCAGTGAACTCTCCTTTTTCATCTACTTTCACTTGGGACTCAAATTGGCACTTTTCTAAATATTAGCTTAGATATCAATAGACCAATTTCATTCGCACACTAATGACAAAACCAGAAAACAAAAAAGCCTGCCAATAACTACAACAATAAAACGCTGTTTTCCTCCTTGGCGGTCAGAGCTGAATATTAGCTCAAAAATCTCTGCCTTGTTAGGGCTTTCGACCCCCTGGGGAAGGGAGAAAACTATGATTCCTTATTATAGAAAGGTGCAATCGCCATCTCTATTGTGGTAGGGGCGAGAAATCATTAAGACACCCCACAACACTTTATAAATATAGTATTCATAGTTGTTCGCTTTGCAAGTCTTCAAGCAATACTTTTGGGACACAATCCTCGAGATTTAATGAAGAATGGCTCTACCTTCGGTTTCCAGAGATCAAAAGCATGAATTTATGACAGAACGACAATTTTTAATAGCCGCATCAAATCACAGGTTCCAAGTTACCTTCTTATCTTATCTTTTGTCATTAAAACTTGAGTCAAATAAAACTGATGTTCAGAAAAACTTTAAGTAACCAAAGGGAGTTTTAATTTTTTGTGAAAAAGCTAAGATGCCAACCAAACAATCTAAAACCTACGTTACAAACCTAGAAAAACTGTACGGTGAGAGGAGATAGCTGCGAAGAATGCTGAGAGATCCACAAAAATGCCATTCAAAACCAAAGAGTTAAGGATTTTCCTTTGATAACCACTTTGATGTTTCTCATCAGGATTCGTAGAACGGATAGTAGCAGCTACAGAAGAGACATTAAATCATGACCGTCAAATTTAATATTCAGTAGAAACGTCATACCCTTTTGTAGACACCAATTTCGTCAACAAAGATTTAATCTTATCAAAAATCGATTTAAGAATTTAGATTAATGAGCTGTTGTGTATTGGGATAAGAAATCTCATCCAGTTTTTTTACTTATTAAAGACAATTTAGAGGCTAGCAATTTTGATAACTAGTGGTGTTGAAGAGCAGATGATTGGTGTTCCCATCTTTAAAAACAGTACTGGCGTGTACAAATAAGCGCTGTATATTCAGTAGTTGGAGCATTGGGGCTCAGTTGAAAAAATTTATGGAATGTATTTTGATATGACTGCTGAAAATAGTGTAGCTTTCAGGAAACCTGCGTTGTTACAGAAATATTTTCCGTATTCAGCAGGGCCGGACTGGCTATGTGGGAGTTTGGGAAAATTCCAGAAGGGCCGGTCCCCCGAGGGCCGTTTTTTTTTTTAATTTAATGAATAAAAAAATGAATTATGGGTGTTTCTACCTTCTATCACCATATTTGCTGTGATGCTAATTTGAGTAAGGGTTGTGTGTATGTTAAGGAATAGGCTGCAGTGGCGTAGGAAGGTGGGGGCGAGGGGGGCGGCCCGCCCCGGGTGCCAGCTTGAGAGGGGGTGACAAAAACTGCCCGTTCTCCCGCCGACGATAAATTAAAAAAAAAAAAAAACGTTGCAACTTTGCCCAGAAAAGCTCCATGTCATCTTTTTCTGCCGGAAATCAAGTAATGTAGAGGTTCAAACTGTGTGCCGTGGTCGTGATACCTTGGGGTGTCGCAGTAAGGGATGAAGGGTGCCACGAGGAACTCAAATCATCAAATATTTTCCAAAGGAATCTGCCGCTGTGATGGATACAATTGAAGCACTCTCATTAAAAGTTAAATACTCACTGTGTCTCTATTTCTTTTTTCTTATCTACGTTTTTTTTTTTTTTTTTCACAATTAGAGATATATATACGTTTGTGTGTGTGGGTGTGTATGTATCAGGGATGCCCTTGCCCCAAGAGTAATGGCGCACCCCCTCAATTTCTTCAAAACATTCCTCAGAACGAGAACATCGAAAATGTGGTCGAAAACAATCTCAAATCTCCCCCCCCCCCCAAAAAAAAAAAGTTTCAATGACTCAGTCTGCATATATACGGGGGTGCTCTGTCCTAACATTAAGTGCGAATTTAGCTAAAACCGTTTTTTTTTTTTTTTTTTTTTTTTTTTTTTTTTTTTTTTTACTCCCAAAAGTTGAGCGTTCAG
>JAXGGA010012906.1:0-37119 GCA_038373865.1 Uloborus plumipes | reverse complement strand
TTGATAAACAATCCATCTTACAGAAGGCGGAAAATAAAGCTTTAAATGTTGAATTATTTTTAAAATTTTTATTACACTAATTATTTTCTATCCCTACTGCGCTTGACCAGTTTTTATGCCCTAGAAAGATATTTAAAATCTAATTTTCGAATAATTGTAATACAAATACTATATTTTATGTCATTAATTCTCTCTTAATTTATTATTTAAATACAATTGCATAACATTTTTGGTGAAACAGCATGAATGACTCAAACTTTTATATGTTACCCATCTTTTAATTGAACTTTGTTTCTCAATTTTACTCCCCCCAGTGGCTGTTTTTCTAATTTTTTTCTATAATAGTTACTGACTTTGTCTCTTGCATCTGTTCTTAATCCGTAGAATGTTTTTTGCTCTTCTTACTTGTTCCTGTGCATTAGCGCGTGTCGTTTAGGAGATTAACTTGAACGTGGAAATGACAAATTGTTTCAAATTAAGTACGTTGTATAGTACAAGGTAAAGATACAACCAAATATTCAATATCAAACTTGACCATCTTCCCCTCTAAAATATAATAATAATAATAATAATAAATGTTGGTTTTAGTTTTGACTTAATCTTATTTGTCATCAAATTATTAAACAAGAGAGAGAACATAGAGTTATAGGAAATAATAATGTAAAACGCATTTGGTATTTCTTTGCCAAATAATTTATTATTAATAAATTATACTTTTTTATTAACATCTGTATTTATTAATAATAATTAAATATCATGAACAGACTGTTGGATATTAATTACTAATATCCAAAAGTGCGTTCGTGACTTCTTGAGACTGCAGTTTTTTCTTTGTTATGGACTCATCAGTCACACGTATTCAGTAACAGAGATGCTGAGGTTGACTATAATGTTCGTCTTTTGGATTAAGTGCCTTATATACTTTCAATTTACAGGCATCAACGTGCCTCGTAGTCGCTTTTTGCCTGTAAAGAAGACTTCAGACTTGCTTCTTGTAATGAGCAACATTTACAACATGAGGAACGGAAGTTTGGCGATGAGTCCGCTGAGGTTATTTCCAACAACGCCACTGGTGAAACTTGGCGACAAGCACTTCCTAAAAGTAAGCCAATATTTGGAAAACTTTCAGTTAAGGAAATTTATCAACCGCTAAGTCTTCTGTATGAGGCGGTATCTTATAGCTGAGTATTTATATCTTCTAAGAAATGTGCATATGACTGTAAAATAATTATTTTAGTCAAGTTTGAGTTTATTAAAAATAACTTCACAACACGTTAGTAGTTTGCTGTCCAAAGCAAAAATAGAAATAACCACTACCCCACAATTTGGTTGTTTAGTTAACAATGATATAATTCATAATAATTACTCGTTTTTTCTTCCTCGGACAGGTTCGTGATTTCTTATCGAGGTTCGACACCATTCCAGACATGTTAGAACTGGATCACTTAACAGTTTCGGGAGACGTTACCTTCGGCCGCGGAGTCTCTTTAAAAGTAAGGGTTTCATTTTATTTGTACGTTGTGATTAGATGTTCCTTTTAGTTTGACTTTACACATTATGATCAGATGTTCCTTTTAGTTTGACTTTGCACATTATGATCAGATTTTCTTTTTAGCTTAGCATGAAAGCGTTATTTACTCTTAAGAAAATTTCCTTCTTGTATTTACAGGGAACAGTCATCATCATTGCGAATCACGGCGACCGAATTGACATCCCAAATGGAGCGTGCCTGGAAAACAAAATTGTGTCAGGCAACCTTCGTATTCTTACTCACTGAAAGGAAAGCAAAAGCTATATAAATGTATTTATAAGTCAAATGATGGAAATTGTCAAAGGACTCATCATTCGGTCAACGTATTATCAAAGTCTTATATTACTGTTGAGAGTTTATATTTACCACGTTCCAAGTGAAATTTGAAAGCAATAAACACATATTTTTTGTTATGTCTTCTTCTTATTAGTGTCGTTGCTAGTTTTTATCTGGTGAAATCAGGCAGCATAGGAGCCTCGGTGGCGCAGTGTGGTTGCGCGTTATCCTCGTAACACCGAGGAGACGGACTCGATTCTCGTCTCCGCCCTGTTCTGTAACCTTAAAGCAGGTGTTAGCAACATATCCTAAATACTAAATGCCAACTGTTTTTTGGTTTTTAACACAGAGTAAAATTTCTCTCTTAGTTCACGACGTGCTGCCATCTATCGGAGTTCTTCAAGACAGAGAAATTAACGATTGGTTGATTTCTAAATTTAAATTTAAAGATTAACCCATCGAAAAATTTAGTTAGAATGTTGTTTGGATATATCACCATAACTCTCGGCTTTTATCCCTTTTCAATGGTTGTAACTCCCTCCCAGTACTGTAAACTCTGTCCTGCACTACGTATCCGTCTTGTACTATCTGTTGATTGTAAAAATATTCCTTATGTTGTGAAGCTAATTTGCTTCTTAATCTATATATATAAAATCAAAGTTTGATGACGTCACGGGTTCGGGTCAAACGCTCTCCTGGAAAATTTACGCAACGTACGATTATGAAAATTGGTACAAAATTATTCCACATACTGATGATGTGCAAGACGTAGCCGAAATTTTTAAATTCGCCCTAGATTTTTTAAAAATTTATTTAAAACTTATATTCACAACGTATCGCTCCTTTTTCTTTTGCACTCCAAAAGGGTTTTCTTTGTGATTGAAGTGAAATCAATTGCCAACTTCTGGCATGTGCCATGTGCGTTTATTTACAGTTTTCAAAGTAAGTGTCATTCGCTTTATTTCGTTCATTCCGCTCTGATTTATTTTCTTCTTTTGCTGGATGTAATGTATTCCTCTATGGAGCATTTTGTTTATGTATGTAATTTGTTGTATGTGTTTGGCAACGCCTCTTAACTGTAACGAGTGTTAACTGTTCTAATCGTGTGTGCTGTCTTGTCCTTTTTCTGTGTTAATGGAGTCGCAATAAAAGATATTGTGATGTTAATTCCGCCTCATTAATTCCATGTCATCTACCATTATTTATTCCGGCACTTCGTCGTGCCCATTATAATACAATATGGCGACGAGTCAACATTTCTGAATGGTGAAGATAGTTTTTGGAAAATGTTCCAATAAATTTGATGTTTTCAAGTAGTTTTGTTTTTGAATCGGAGTCATGACGACAGAATCGACAAGCATACCTGTGACTGTTGTGAATACAGGTATAGTTGCATCTATCAGCCAATTCAATTTAAGTGATGACTGGAATGTGTTTATTGAACGTTTGGAGCAATATTTTCTCGCAAACAAGGTGGAAGATGATCGCCGAGTCCCTGTGTTGCTAACAACGATTAGCGAGTCCGTCTACAAAGTTTTAAAGAATCTGTGTGATCCTGAGACGCCAGACAATAAGAGTTTTGATAACTTAAAAACGCTTTTGACGGAACAATTTAAACCGGCAGTTTCGATTTACCGGAAAAGAATTGTTTTCGATTCGTTGCGACAGTCCCAAGCAGAATCAGTTCGGGAATGGTATGTCAAGGTGAAAACCCAAGCTGCAGAATGTGAATTTGGTTTGAATTTAGAAGAGAGAGTGAAAGACAAGTTTGTTGCTGGAATGCGGCCCGGACGGATCCTGGATCGTCTCTGTGAAGAAAGATTGACCACGTCGCTGTCCAATTTGCTGGAACTCGCTCAGAACAAAGAAGTGTTACTACAGGAGGCTCGACAAATAGAGATCAACAAAGTTCAGCCTAAAACGAAACCGGCGAAGGAAAAAGCGGTACCGCCGACATCATCGTGTAAAAAAAGTGGGAATTTTCGAAATGATTTAAAATGTTTTCACTGTGGTCAAGGTAATCACGATTTTCGAAAATGTAAATACAAAGAGTTTAAATGTCGTAGTTGCAAACGCAAAGGTCATTTAGCAAAGGTTTGTAAATTTAAAGTAAATGTTAATTCCGTTAATGATGATGTAGAAGTTCAATATGTGGATATGTATAGTGTTGAAGTGGATTATGTTAATCCTCTGTTTTTAAATATTAAGATAGGAACTAAAAATGTTAAAATGGAAGTGGATACTGGTGCAGGTGTCACATGTATTCCTTATTCTTTTTATAAGAAAAATCTGCGAAATTTTGAACTTGAACGTACAAATCTTAAGTTGAAGTCCTATGGAGGACAAATTTTAACGCCAGAGGGACAAATTAATGTTCCGATGGAAGTTAATGGTATTTCAAAAAATGTAGATGTACTAATTGTAAAGCAATCTGAAAAATTGTTGTTAGGACGTAATGTTTTAAATGATTTTGGTTTGAATATTGTAGTTGGCAGTGCCAATGTAAACACAATTGCGGTAGAAAAAAATTCAGAATTGCAGTCATTGTTGTCCAAACACGCAGAAGTGTTTAAAGAGGAATTGGGTACATATAACGGGGAAAAATACATTTAGAGGTTGAAAGTGATGTAAAACCTGTTTTTCATAAACCGCGACCAATCCCATTTGCATTTAAAGAAAAAGTTAAATCAGAATTAGAAAATTTAGAGAAAAAAGGGGTAATTTCTAGAATTGATAATTCTCAATGGGGAACAACCTTAGTACCTGTAATGAAAGCTAATGGTAAAGACATACGAGTCTGTGCAAACTATAAGATTACTGTAAACAAATATTTGAAAGATGACAATCATCCTTTACCAAGAATAGAAGAACTTTTTGCAGCGTTACAGGGAGGTCAAAGTTTCAGTAAGCTAGATTTATCTAATGCATATAATCAACTAGTATTGGATGATGAAACTAAAAAGTTACTCGCTTGGAGCACACCTTATGGTATTTATACGGTAAATCGTCTACCTTTCGGAACTAAGCCAGCTTGCGCAATTTTTCAAAGAGTAATTGAAAAAACTTTACAAGGCCTAGAAGGCACAGTTAATTTTCTTGATGACATTTTAGTTACGGGGAAAGATAAAAAGGAACATTTAAAAAATTTGGAGCTTGTTTTGAGTAGATTGCAGAGTGCAGGGTTTCGTATTAATTTAAAGAAATGTGAATTTTTCAAGGATATTATTAAATATTTGGGACACACGATTAGTAAAAATGGTTTGACAAAAGACGATGCAAAAGTTAAGGGTATTTTAGATTTCCCATGTCCTAGATCAGTGAAAGATGTTAGAGTTTTCGCAGGAATGATAAATTATTATTCAAAGTTCATGAAAAATTTAGCATCAAAAATGAAACCGCTGTATGATTTACTGCAAAAAGATGTTGAGTTTAAATGGAATAGTAAATGTCAAAAGGCTTTTGAAGATGCTAAAAAGGAATTGGCATCAGATCAGGTTCTCATTCATTTTGACAGGTCAAAACCTTTGAGGTTAGCATGTGATGCTAGTCAAAATGGAATTGGGGCAGTGTTATCGCATGTGTTGGAAGATAAATCTGAACGACCAATCTGTTTTATATCCAGAGTTTTTAGCCCAGCAGAGAAAAATTATTCGATGATACATAAGGAAGCTTTAGCTATTTATTGGGCTTGTCAAAAGCTGTATCAGTATTTAATCGGGGTTAAGTTTGAACTAGTGAGTGATCATAAGCCTCTGCTAGCACTATTTGGAGAGAATCGTGCTTTACCACCAATGGTGGCAGGTCGTCTCCAACGTTGGTCTTTATTTTTATCTGGTTTTAATTATAATTTGAGGTACATAAAAGGGAGTTCAAATATTCAGGCAGACGCGTTATCCAGGTATCCAACCTCTGGTAGTTCAGGGACAGCAGAAGAATATGATTATGTTCATTTCATAGAGAAGGATGGACCTATTTAAAATTAGATCGGAAACAAGAAGAGACCCAGTTCTCGGAAAATTGTTTAATTACATAACTTATGGTTTTCCTCAGAAAATTACTGATGAGGAGGTAAAAAAATTCTTTAGTAGAAAAGACGAGTTATCTGTAGATCAGGGTGTAATAATGTGGGGATATCGAGTGGTCGTACCTACCAAATGTAGAAAACAACTTTTAAGGGAGCTTCATAGTACTCATGAAGGCATGGTCAAAATGAAAAGTAATGCTAGAGCTTACTTTTGGTGGCCTGGTTTGGATTCAGATATTGAGGACTGCGTCAACAACTGTGGTCTTTGCTCGGAATTTAGGCCAGAGCCGTGGAAATGTAAAATTACATCAGGAAACAGAGCTAGTTATTTTTTTGAAAGGATTCATGCTGATTTTTAGGCCCAATTAAGGGAAAAATGATTTTACTTATTGTGGACTCATATTCGAAATGGGTTGAAACATTTATTATGAGTAGTATGGAAGCAGACGCATGCATTGAAAAATTCCGAGAGTGTTTCGCACGCTTTGGATTGCCAAAAGTTGTAGAAACAGACAATGGAAGATATTTTGAATCTGGTAAATTTATAAATTTTTTGCATATGAATGGAATTAAGTTCTTAACATCACCACCATTTCATCCTGCCACAAATGGGTTAGCAGAGAATGCTGTAAAGAATTTCAAGCGTAGCTTAAGTAAATTGTTGAAAACACCTTCAAATAATAATGTAAGTTTTGAAACGCTAATGAGCAGATATCTCTTTCATTACAGAAATTCAGTTCATGTGACTACAGGGGTTACGCCTACTAGTTTAATTTTTAAGAATAAAGTTAGGACTAGATTAGATTTATTAAAAGAGGGAAATAAATCAGGTATGGTGATTAATAAAGGTTCAAGAGAAGAAATTTTTAAAGAAGGGGATAGAGTATTATGTAGGGATTATCGAAATCCAAATAAGAAGGGTTGGGTTCGTTGTACTATAGATGAAGTACTTGGAGATCGAGTTTATATGTGTAAATTGACAAACGATGATTTAATTTGGAAAAGGCATTTGAACCAGATAATTATTGACAAGAGTGAGAATGAAGCTAAGGATATCAGTGAAAAAAAAGATAGTATTTGTGATACAAAGTTTGATTTTGTGGATTTTGGCAAAAAAGTCAATGAACATTTAATTGTAAACAAAGATGCCAATAGAGAACCCGAAGAACCCAAAAATGAAACCGATGATGTAGGGTCAGATCCAATTGTTCTCAGTCTAATGAAATTGATTGTAACAAAGATGCTGTAATTCCTAGTCCATCACCTGTAAAATTAAATGTTAATGAACGTCCTAAACGTAAAATAAAACCAGTTGTACGACTAAATTTGTAGAGGAGGGTATTGTAATGTATTCCTCTATGGAGCAATTTGTTTATGTATGTAGTTTGTTGTATGTGTTTGGCAACGCCTCTTAACTGTAACGAGTGTTAACTGTTCTAACCGTGTGCTGATGTCTTGTCCTTTTTCTGTGTTAATGGAGTCGCAATAAAGATATTGTGATGTTAATTCCGCCTCATTAATTCCATGTCATCTACCATTATTTATTCCGGCACTTCGTCGTGCCCATTATATTACACTGGATTACTTTTTTTAATTTCCTGACATTTACTTTATTTTTGGGGCAATAACTTTTCTTCTCTTTTACTTAATTTGGCGGATTATTTATTTACAAAAATTCTTCAATTCATATTAGCACTATAGTATTAGTACGTTTTCCAGTATTTGGTAAGTAGTTGATAACAATGTTTATCAATTTTCCTCCAGGGTTTTTCTTTCAAAATTTTCAATTTACTTTCTAAAATTCTTTTGTGGTGGTTTACATACATTTATCACACATGAAAATATTTACTTTTTGAAATTTCTACTATGCCACGCATTGCATTATTTCTCATGGTATGTTCTTTTTCTCCTAATTTCATACATACATAGCCCTTAATTGCATCTATTTAACAAAGTTGTTTAAATTAAATGTTTCAAAAGTTACAAAATGTTTGCTTTTGCTACTAAGTTCCTATCAGTTGCATGAGAAATGCCTCCTCTACCTAAAGGGAGGCGATGTTTGCGTAGTCGTAATTTACATCAACGAGAACTTTGGCAGCAAAGAATTAACCAAGAAACATCCTTACAGAAAGAAATAAGACTTGAGCATAAAAGAATTACATGTCAAACAACACGATTACTCCAGATTGGTGGCACTGCTACAGTCGCTAGCACTTCTGATGTAATTAATAGCATACCTGCTGTGGTTAGTACCCCCACTACACTTAATGCTACAGTTAATATAGTGAATGGCGAAATAAATGCTCGGCAAACAACGCGATTGCTTACGATTGGAGGCACATCTGCCGCAGTCCATAGCACATCTGATGTAATTGGTGGCATATCTGCTATAGTTAGCAGGAAATACTGTATTTAATGGCACGCATGCTTTTCAGTGCAGTCTTATAGTTTGGGATGAATGCACCATGTCACGTAAGTTTGCATTTGAAGCTCTTGATCGTACACTACAAGACTTTCGTTGCAATAATAGCATTATGGGTGGTATAACTTTATTACTGGCTGGTGATTTTCGCCAAACTCTACCAGTTATTCAGCGTGGAACAAGAGCTGATGAAATGCATGCATGTATTAAATCTTCTTACATTTGGAATGGAATTAAAAGATTAAAATTGAAAACACATATGAGAGTTTATTTAACAGGGAATTCTAATGCGCAGTCATTTGCTGATGATTTACTTCAACTTGGAAATGAAGCCTTGGAGGCAGAAAATCAAGGTGGAATTATTTCTCTTGATAGAATTGGAACTGCTGTTGCCTCACGACAGGATCTTTTGGGAGCTGTGTTTCCAAACATAGTAAGGCATTATATGGAAGAGAACTGGTTGTGTCAAAGAGCTATTCTTGCTCCAAAAAATGATGCTGTCGATGTTACAAATAAGCAGCTGCTATCTCGATTACCTGGTTCTTCTCAAATCTACAAATCAGTTGACACAGTTTGTAACATTGATGAAGCAGTTAATTACCCAACAGAGTTTTTAAATTCTTTAGAAATTTCAGGAGTTCCATCTCACATTTTGGAATTAAAAGTTGGAGCACCAATTATGCTACTAAGAAATTTAGATCCTTCTTCACTCTGTAATGGTACAAGACTTACTGTTAAAAAAATGTCACAGAATATCATTGAAGCCACTATTATTACTGGATGTGCGAAAGGAAAGGAAGTTTTATTCCTCGAATTCCAATTATTCCATCTGATGTTCCTTTTGAATTCAAACAATTGCAATTTCCTATTCGTTTAAGTTTTGCCATCAGCATTAATAAATCCCAAGGGCAATCTTTAAAAGTAGTAGGTCTCGATCTGGAAAGTCCATGTTTTTCACATGGACAGTTGTACGTTGGCTGCTCAAGAGTGGGAAGTAAAAATAATCTGTATATTTTTGCTCCTGGAGGGAAGACAGTTAATGTCGTTTAACCTGAGGCCCTTCAAGCATAAGAATCTAAAGCATTTAAATTTCTTCTTTTGTGTATTTATTTATTAACATTTTGCCTAACAGGTTTTAACTAAGACTATGAAGCAGTGTTCATTCCTTTAACATTTCCAAAAATTAGAAAACATTTAATTTCAACTCGGCTTCTACCCACTAAAAAAAAGATATTGCAAAAAAACTCTCATCGAAATTAATTTTTAAAATTGGAGGGAGGTCATAATGTTAAGTTTGTTTTTTTATTTGTTTTGCCACTTACCTATGCTTCTCTGACTGTAAATTGCAATTTTAAAACAAAGTTATTTTGCTACATTAAGATCAATATTCAAGTTATGTTTCTGTCAAGATATGTCGCTAAATCTACGCATGGACAAAAAACATTTCAGGAGAAAATATCCTACAATCTTATTCAGAAAAGTACAGTCATATTTTTATAATGTATCGCCGCTTTCCTGTAGCTGTTCTGACACTGAATTTTGCTTATATCTACTGATGTTTAATTTGTTCAACATACATAATAAGTATTCTTCTTTTGGACGTCAGTAGCTCCACTCAGTTTTCTTTATTGAAAAACATTTTCCCCTGCAGCTATCATTCCAAGCTCTCTTGCATCATTAAAATCAATTTTCAATGCCAAGATGTGTCTATATTTTAAACTGTAAACATGTCTGAAACAATTGTTGAAAGAAATATCATACTTTCTGAAAAATTATGAAAAATCGCATTTTTGTGGCACAAACTTATTGATTTTGTGTCATGTAATACTCCTACTTCTTCTTCTTATCTGCCAACTGGTCTGACGTAGTCAGACCAGCTCAAATAAACCATTGACCCTGAGGAAGTCCGCAACCAGCAGAGGAGACGAGTAAATATCCTCTCTGGAAATTCCGAGACAGTCCAAAATGTGTTTGGGGGAAGCTCGGTGCTGGTGGCATTTGGTACACTGGGAAAGGTTTTCTCGCCATCTGTGTATTTTAAGGTTATGATATGGCCAGAAAATCTTGCTCCGAAATCCACTTTAACACATAAAAGTGGGAAAAGGCGAAGAGTCAAGCAATTAGATGTTTTTTTTTTTTTTTGAACCATCTCGCCACTCACCTGTTTGTTATCTGACTATCTTATTTGCTTTTTTTTTACTGATGCTTAATTTGCGCAACTGCGGTAAGTATACTTTTGGATATCAATAGCTTTTGTGAACTTTCTTTGTTTAAAATTATTTTCCCTTGAAGTTTTTGTCCCCGACTTTTTTGTAATGTAAAACAAATTTTTCCAGTTATATTTCTGCCAAGATTTATATCTCCCCCTCAATTTAAAAACCAAATTGTGTTATCTAATGATGCAACTAAAAAGTGTTTTTCAAGTATTTTGCTGTTGCCCAGCGAATATGCGAAACCCATGGAATGTTTGATGAAGGCATGAGCATACACATGTACAAATTAGTGTTATTTTAGTCTCCACTATCCAGAGTCATTCTAATCAGAAATTGCTTAACTAAAAGCCCATGTTCTTAATTATTCAGCTGCTGACAGAATTTGCAAGAATCTACGGGTACGAAGCATTTTAAATTTGTTTAAATTTCATGAAATATCCATCTTTTGACTCTGCTCCAACCCACTACAAGAGTTTTGGCAAAAATCTTTCACTCCGAAAAACAATTTTAGTACGGAAGGGGGAGCGGGAAATTGAAATTAAGTTTGTTTTTTTTCAACATCTCGACACTTAATTGACATTGTTCTGCCATTTTCATTTTTGCTTATAATATACTAACTAATGTTTAGTTTGTGAAACTGAATTTAGTTTACTTCTTTTGGACGTCAATAGCTCCACTTAATTTTCTTTGTTGAAAAACATTTTCCCCTGCAGATTTTGTTCCAAACTCTCCAACAATTAAATCAATTTTCAAATTTTATTTCTGCCGAGATGTGTTAATTTTCTGAAGCCATTACATGTCGAAAACAATTTTCGAAGAAAATATCATACTTTCTAAAAAAACTGAGTAATCGCCTTTTGTGGCACAAACTTATGGATTTTGTATCATGTAATACTCCTACCAAACAGTCTCAGTCAAGTATTCTGGTGCTGCCCAGCAGATATGCTAAACCCACTGAAAGTTTGAAGAAACACATAAGAATCGACAAGTACAAATGGGTGTTATTTTTATCTCCATAGCTCAGAAACATTGAAATCAAGAATTGCTTAACCAAAAATCGCTACTCTCAAAAAATCAGCTGCTGAGCTAACTATTAGCCAAATCCAGCACGAGTTTACAGAAACTCGCTAGAATTTACAGCTACAAAACCGTAGTAACTACGTCTACAGTTCAAGAAATATCAATTTTTGACTCTGCTCTGACACACTACATGAGTTTTTTCAAAAAATCTTGCTCCGAAATCCACTTTAACACATAAAAGTGGGAAAGGGCAAAGAGTCAAGCAATTATAAGTTTTTTTTTTTTTTTTGAAGCATCTCGCCACTTACCTGTTTGTTATCTGACTATCTTATTTGCTCCTTTGTACTGATGCTTAATTTGCGCAGCTGCGGTAAGTATACTGTTGGATATCAATAGCTTTTGTTAACTTTCTTTGTTCAAATTTATTTTCCCTTGCAGGTTTTGTCTCCCACTTTTTTGTAATGTAAAGAAAATTTTTCCAATTATATTTCTGCCAAGATGTGTTTATATCCCCTCCCCCTCCATTTGAAAACCAAATTGTGTCTAAGAAATCGCCTTTTTGTGCCAAACTTATGGATTTTGTGTTATGTAATACTCCTACCAAAAAAGCCTGTCAAGTATTCTGGTGCTGCCCAGTAGATATGCTAAACCCACTGAAAGTTTGAAGAAACACATAAGAATCGACAAGTACAAATGGGTGTTTTTTTTATCTCCATGGTTCAAAATCATTGAAATCAAGAATTGCTTAACCAAAGGTCGCTACTCACAAATAATCAGTTGCTGATGGAACTATTCACTATTTTCATCTCCAGTTAAAGGAAAGTACATGAATCAGTAATGACTTTGTTTGCATTTCAAGAAAGATCAATTGTTGACTCTGTTCCAGCCAACCGTAGTTTTTACCAAAAATCTTGCTCCAAAATCCATTTTCATACAGAGAGGGGGGGGGGGGCATGAAATGTGTGCAAAGTTTGCATTTATAAAAAAAAAAGCAATTTTCGACACTGCTTCAGCGGATTAGAAGAGCTTTGGGAAAAATCTTTCACCCAAATCCATTTAACAACAGGGAAGGGGGGGGGGGGCTAAAAACCTGTCACTGTTGTCTGTACTTTGAGTTTGCTTACATCCACATTTAATTTGTGTAAATGAAGTAAACATCATTCTTTTGACTGCCAATAGATCCACATACTTTTCTTTATTGGAAAATATTTCTCTTGCACTACTTATCTGTCATTGTTTTTTGTCTTTAAACTTTTCTCATACTACTGGTGTTTAATTTGCAAATGAAGTATTGCAATCAAGTGAAGTATTTGCAGTGAATCTTTTGCAGACTGACAGCTTCACATAAGTTTCTTTATTCAAAAATGTTTTCCCCTGCTGGTTTTAATTCAAATTCCTTTGCAACATTAAGATGAATTTTAACCATTTTGCAAAAAAAGAAAAAAATAACTTTTAATCTTTAAACTTATGACAATTCTCATCTTCAATTTCACAACTTTTAGATTTTGTCATGCTATATTCTTAACTAATGAGTCTCATTACATATCCCGCAGCTGCACATCAGATGTGCAAAACCCCCTGATAGAGTAAAGAAATGCAATTGACAAGTACAAATCTGTTATTTTTGTGTTTATGGATTTGCATGATTCAAGTCAAGAATTGCTCTGACAAAAGGAAACTATTTTCAAATAATCATCAGGAGCTTACAGAAACTCCTTAGAATCTAGAGCTACGAAGCCATCTTAACTTTGTGTACATATCAAGAAATAGTAATTTTTGACTGTTTCAATTCTCTAAAATAGTTATTGTGAAGAGTCTTGCTCCCAAAACCATTTTAATTCAGGTCAGGGTGGTCATTCAATAAAATTTATTTTTTAAAACATTTTGCCACTCATTTGTTGTTGTTCTCTGACTTTAATTTTTACTCATATCTACTTATGTTTAATTTGTGAAAATGCAGTTAGTGTACTTATTCTGCACGTCAATAACTCCACTTATTTTTTTTTAATTAAAAATCATTATTCCAGCAGTTTTTAATCACAATTATTTTGCACCATTTAGCTGTACAGCTGGTTCTGTGTTTAACAATGCTTTATTTAACGACTATCTCTATTTAAAGACTTGGTCCCAGACATTCCACTGTAAAGTTTTTCAAAATTTCTATTAAAACATATTTTCTACTTAAGGGCAATTTTTTTCGTCCCTTGAGAGTGGTTAAATAGAGAACCAACTTTTTTTAATTATGTTTCTGTCAAGATGTGTCGCTCAAGCGATACATATCGCTAACCAACGTACAAGAAAATGTCATATTGTCTCAACAGTTATGAAAATGCTCATCTACATGTCACAGCGTACGGATTTTTTCCAGTAATACTCCAATTTAAAAGCCTCATATAAGTATTCTGCTGCTGCCAAGCAGATATGCTAAACTCATTGAAAGTTAAAAGAACCACATACGAACAAACAAGTACAAACAGTGTTCCATGAAATTTCCATGACTCACCATTGTTCAAGTCATGACTTGATCTCAAATGTTCAGCCGTGGATTTAACGCTATGCCAAATTCATGAAGAGTTTATGTAAACTACTGCTATCAAGTAGTATTAACATAGTTTAACTGTCAAGAAATATCAATTTTTAACTCAGCTTCAAGCCACTGAAAAAGTTTATTGCCAGAAAACTGGCGCACAAATCCAAGGCAAATGTCTTTGATTTTTCTAATAAACAATGGTAACATTACATCTAAATTTAACATTATATTTGCTGTACTTATTTTTGAAATTCGTTAATTATGAATACAGCGATAGCAGCGAAAATCCTTTAAATTTTACCACGGGCGAAGCCGTGGCGGGTAACGCTAGTGTTTAATATTTTTATTTCAGTTAAATTTTACAATAACATATATTCAAGATTACTTACTGTTGTTTCATCGATGTCAAAAACATCGCTGCCATCTTCTAACAGACAACACATGATAATCCTAAACCCATCTTGGGTCTTAATGTTTAATATTTTTATTTCAGTTAAATTTTAAAATAAAATATATTCAAGATTACTTACTGTTGTTTCATCGATGTCAAAAACATCGCTGCCATCTCCTGACAGGGAATACCTGACAGCCCCGAACCCATCTTGGCTGTCTTTGTCAGAAGCTATGACTGTCAGAATGCTTTGTGGATATTCAGCCGATTCAGAAATGCTCGTCGTGTATGACTGAAAGATGGAGAAAAACAAGACAACGCGTTCAGATAAGTTGATGAATAAAAGAATCCATAGTGGAATGTAGTTGAATCTCCATATATCGAACTTCCACATATCGAAAGTTTCTATACATCGAACTTTTAACAAATATCTATGTTCATTACATAGGAAAACTGTTTCCATACATCGAAAAAATATTTTATTTTTGGACACATTGGGATATTTTATTCCATTTTAGACAGCTTGCTTTACAAAGGTAAAAGTCTAATTTCCACTTAGAACCCGAGAAATTGGTTGAAGTAAAAGGGTTGATAAATAAATTGAGAAATTTATGAATTATTTGAACGAAACAACCTAGTCCTCTTGGATTTTATAAAGCGATTTATCCTATAAAACTGTTATTTTTTCTGACAGTTGCTGTTCTTCATTTCAAAATGAAGAACAGTGCAAAGCTTCAGTGAAAATGTAAAAATGTTCAAGCCATCGAAAAATGAAATGCTTGGGGTTTTTGAAACATTACTTTCTGGACTAGTTTGCAGAAAATATTCCGCATGAATTCTTTGGTGGATTGCTTAAATGCTAATTTCTTTGGTGAACTTTCTGCAAAACTGGCTCAGCAAGACTTTAGTAGTTCTTCTTTTAATTTTAAAGAATATAACTATGCTCATTGAATGAAAAATGTTTCGGTTACTACTTATTTAAAAGTAATAAACAATGCATTCCATTTGTTGACTTTTACATAACGTAATTCTCAAATAAATTAGAAATGGAGTTTTGCATAAAAAATCAGCTTTGACTTAAACGTGTTTGTAGCAATTACAATAAAATGCGATTTTTTTTCTGGCAAGTTGTTACTTCGATATATGGAGGTCCGTGACTGTATTTAAAAGAATTCAAAAAATTCTTGAAGTTGGTAATGTAAATTGCATTGCTCACGTTTTGTGAAAAGACGGGACTATTGTCGTTGATGTCTTGAACGTTTATCCTCACCACAGCCTCACTGGATCTTTGGTTCTTCAATTCGCCGATGAGGGCTTTAACTCGGAAACTGACGTGCTTCAGGGGCAGTTCTTCAAAGTCTAGACGCCTATTAAGTGCAACTACACCTGCAATGAAATGTATGAGTGACATCGTTAAATTAATTGATGACTGTGACATGACGCATTCTGGTTGCAATAAAAACAGTTTTTCACAATAATATGTTTATGAAACACAGTGTGACCTGTGAAAGGAGGATCGAGAAGTTAGGTGAATTTAGCCCCTTAAGGAACGTATCTGAATAATTTTACAATTAGAGGCTTAAGAAAGGCCAAACAGCAGTTTCAATAACAATAATTCTGTCTCTCACTTTTTTACTGCTAATACTGTTTGGGGTTTATGCGAATAATTTTAACTTCTTTAATCCTGGCATCACGACACTAAACAGCACTTTAAAAAAAGTAAATAAAATGTGCAATGCTGCAGTTTTAGCTAATTTTCTTGTTAGTTGATGACAGTTCTGAAAAAAAAGGATATTTCTTTTTTTTTTTTTTTTTGTCTACATTGTTACGAAAATAGCATTTTCTGAAAATACGAAAATTAATTGCACGTGAATTGGTAAACGTTCCTGTTTTTAATTATTTTTAAAGTAAAAATTATTACATACAGTGAACTCTCACTTATGCGCCGGCCCAAGGGACCAAAAGAAAAAGGCGCATAACTGAAAGAGACGTATAAGCGAACAAGCCAATTGAATGGTCTAAAACGCAACATAGGTTCTAATGAGAGCATGAATAAGAATGTTACTATAGAAAAAGGACAAATTACTACGGTTTGGCAATTACTGTAATATAACTACAATAATAAAGAGAAAACAAAAATTGTAATGAACCTAATCACAAATTGTTCTCTTTAAAACGATTTATAATAGATAATTGTCCCCCTTCGAACTCTAGTTCATACGGAAAAAAAGGCCTTCCGTGAGCAATAAAGGCGAAAGATTAAAGAGGAAAGTGAAGAAACGTGCTTATTTTTTAAAGAAAATAAATTAAATTTTTTACATTTTACGAAAAATTCTGCGCATAAGTGAAATATTTATCTTTAGAGCGACGCATAAACGAAAAATATTATCATTATTATGCTATGGAATGTGCTCGGACCATTGAAAATCGTCGTATAAGTGAAAAAGGCGCATAAAGGAGGTGGTGTATAAATGACAGTTCAATGTATTTTTATAGAATTCCTTAAATATTGTGCTCGATGCCCATGATCACAAACCAGTGCTTCCTCACCTGACACGGAGCTGACGGAAACGTAGTTGTCGGGATCGGATCCGGAGATCTTCTCGAAGTGCGTGACGCTCGCGTGAGTGAGGGGGTCCCTCGCAGACAGCGTGAGCAGGGTAGACCCTATCAGGGTCTCTTCGGGTACCGTGATCTCGATCACGGGGTGCGCCTGGGTCCACGGGGGAGAGAAGACGGGGTTCATCTCGCCGTGGGCACGGATGTACAGAGTCACTTCGACTGAAAATAAAAGAGGAAAAAATCAATTATCTTTATTGGCAAATTAAAATTATTAGTAATGATTGCAATATTAGAGAGTAAAAGGCCAAAAAATAAGATTGAAAAATGTGTTTCAAAATAGATGGATTTATGGTAGAAAAAGGTCTGATGAGAGCCTCGCATTGCTATTTTTTACGTCTTTTAAAATATGTATACGACTCATACCTTCTTGTCCCGCAAGTGATGCTCAGGTATTTCATTAAAAAGTAGTGATTTTAAAGGGTGTTTTTAGAAACAGTATTTATATGATCTTTTTTAGACTCCATTACGGACTTATTTTACGAGATACGTCCTTTATGGAGAAAATGCTATTATTTATACATTTTTTTCTAGAAATCTTCAAAATTTAACTGCATTATATAAGAGTAAAGACCATGTTCTTCATTGAGTTCTTGAAATAGAACAAGGATTTAACATGGTTGAAGTCTTTGTAGGCTGTTTTGTGTAATACTGATGTCTGTAATGGGGAATTGCCCTTTAACGATAATAAGTGCAAGTAGTACTGGATAGTAAAAGTTCTGGAAATAAAATTCAACTGACTTAAATCATAAGTTTCAAAACAAGTGGAGTAACAATAGGAAAAAAAAGGTTGTGCACACCATACTACTTCCCCCACCAATTAAATAATACAAATTTTTGAATGAATATAAACGATTTCAATGGACAACTAAAAATAATTCGTTTCTACTTGAGAACTATTTTGTGTGCGTAAGTTTAAGTAGCAGAAAGGTGCTGGGATCTGTGTTCTCTTATGGAGGTTGCGGTGCATTAAATTTATCTCGATCACAAAGTCCTCCAAATCCTATTCCGAATCAATTCCTCTGATGGTGCTCTTCCACCCCTTATGGATTTTTGGCCAGATCTGTATCTGGTCAGCTGCTAATGGGTTGGTAAATTAAACAGGCGATGGGCGCCTATGGACCAGATCTTGTATCTAACATCACAGCGTCTAGTGTCATAAGTAGTCACAAACTGTTTCATGAGGACCAGATCTTGCCTCTGAACCATATCTTGTCTCTAACTCCACAGCGTCTAGTGTCATAAGTGGTCGCAAACTGTTCCATGAGGACCAGATCTTACCTCTAAACCACATCTTGTATCTAACTCCACAGCGTCTAGGGTCATAAGTGGTTGCAAACTGTTTCATGAGGACCCAGATCTTGCCTCTGAACCAGATCTTACCTCTGAACCACATCTTGTATCTAACTCCACAGCGTCTAGTGTCATAAGTGGTCACAAATTGTTCCATAAGGACAAAGGGGCGTAGTCGCGCAGAAAAGTGAAATACTGTTGAGTGCCGTCTGCTACTAAACAATGCTGAAATAGATGTTGTTCGGCTTCTGATTAGGATAAAAATTATCGAAATGTCATAGATAGTGCTCCCATCTATCGTGTCTCGTCTGAGTAAAACAGGACTTCCATTGAGTGGTGCGATACAAATGGAAGTCATACATATATGTTTTAAATAGACTTATACTGGCAATTTGGATTCGGATACGCGAATGGTTTAAGAAATAGCAGCAAAAGTAATGGGAAGTATGTGTTGCTAACAGTTGCCAAATGGTGCGAACTATAGCGATGGCTTGAGCTGTGTCTTAGAAATATATTGCATATGCAAAACAAATTGATTTAACATGGATTTGCAACAAAAAACAAGTTTGTCAGTAAGTCCATGACATGAGAAATGCATAAAATAGTTTCATAAAAATGGTATCTGAAAAAATTCTTCATTTACCTGACGTTTTCTGTTGCTGACCGAAAGTCACATCAACGGCGTTCAAATCCACGGCTTGTACAGTCAGAATGATGACTGATGCGGAGTTGTATTCCAAGGGCTGGTTGACCATGATTTTTCCTGTAGTCCCATCAATTCGGAAAGCAGTCTGCAAACATTTCAATGACTCTTAGTTACAATAAATATGCATGATGTAGTTGATATATTTCACAAAATTTTGTGTTACTTTGTTTGTGCCTTTGTGTGTGCCTTTGTAAACGAGAACTGATGTTGAGAGGTAAGCGACATGTAAAGAGTTGTGAAAGTAAGATACGAAATATTCAAAATCAAACTGCTAAGTCCGAATGATTAATGGCTTTCATTATTGATGTCTTGTGCCCTCTTGGCTGGCAATTTGGGGGTGCGCTGCTTCACTTTTCCACTGTACCATCATTTGGTGTGAAGTACGACTTCCACAGTTCACAATTGCCTTAGGGACCCGTTTATAGGTTAGGCATCCATTGACAGCACAGCAACACATTCGCACAAAGAAAGGACAAGGACAGGAGAGAGAAAAGTACATCCATTCCCGAGCCGGGATTCGAACCCGTAACCTCTTATTCCGGTCAGACTTCTCTGACCACTAGACAAGGTGGCCTACAATAGTTTGCACTAATGATACTAATTAGCAATAATATTTAATTAGCATCAAAATAGCAGGCAACGAATATGCTGATAAATTAGCGAAAGAGTCCAGAGAACTTAATACTAACAACAACAGCGTCTATCTCCAAGATGCAAACGCAATAGCGAAATCTAAACTTAGAGATAAATCAATCCAAGGGAAACACCAGCTTTGTGAAATAAATACAAGTCGACCAATAACAAAAACTGTAACCAGGCTGAGAACCGGCCATCACAGGGGCATGAAGATTGATGGAGAGGGTAGAAGGGTGTATAGAAACTGTTGCTATTGCCCAGATACACAGCTTACACCTTGTCATATCTTTGAGTGTCCAGGAATAAGTGCGAACCTGAGAGAAATTGGTGTATTGCCGTCACTTGTAGACCGTTAACATCCAACAAATCGCAAAAGCAGTTATAAGGATCCATGGAGTTATTTAGTTCGGCTAAGTCATAGACACGACAAAAAAAAAAAAAAAAAAAAAAAAATTAATTTGCAACCAGCAGAGCCTATTGAATGTACCAGTAACTTCGAAATTAATGAGTTTGACAGAAATTATGTTCGCACTTCTTGGAGTGAATTTGATTAGAGTTTTTTTTATTTACTCTAAATTTTTGGCAAAAAATTAAATGAGAGTAACATATGCATAATAATAGGATGTGCTTAGGTACGATATCCAAGTTAAATTTTCCGTAAAAAAACAAATTCCTCCACTATATTTTTTAGCAGAACTTCGATAGTTTCACAACGTTGCCAAAAACTAATTAAATATAAATTCACTTAATAATAATAACGATATGATATAAAACTCCAATTGAATATTTTTAAAATCCCATGACAAATACCTTATAATTGTAAGAAGATGACGTCACCACGGATCCAGTTTTGTCTCTTGCTATGATTGGTTCCGAAATGGAATAGCGAAGTTTGGAACCTTCATCTGGATCGCTGGCGGATACCGTCAAGACTACTTCTCCAATACCGGTACCTAATTATGAAAAAAAAAAAAACATAATTGGTACAACTATGAGTTAGTAAAATTAGTTTTATTGTATCACAAATCTCCATTAAAAGTAGAATTTAATTATTAAACTATATCTTTTGCATTACACGAACCAAAATCAAGGGTTATATAGATAAACAAAGATTGTTATTGAACAATTACAATCTAAAAAAGCTCTATTATTGCTGTCTGGATGATGGTTAAATACTGTTGGAGACAAACTAGTTTAGTTCATAAAATTCACAGCTTTGTCGTTAAGAAATAGCTTTTAACTGTCAGAGTCATTTTTTTTAAATCGAGTAATGCAGAACTGTTGACTTTTATATAAGGAAAATATGTAACCGAAGGATTATAGCCTACAGATCTCTATTTTTATTATTCGGGTAAAGGTTTAATAATAATAATCAAAAATTTTTTAAAAGCTTAAATAAAGTTCGCCCGAAATCATTTTTGATTACTTATTACCAACTAATTAATTTTAAGAAATAAATAATTATTAAGAAAAAAAATACGGATACTGGCATAATCAATTCGATATCCTAGAAGCCTTGAGCATAAATCTAAGCACACAACAAGCTATATTAAAGGTGTAAAGCAAAAGTAGTAACTAAATGCTTACTTTCTGGAACATACTCCACATACGTGTCTTGGTCAAACGTCGGAGGTTTGTTGTTCACGTCCTCGATAAAAATGGATACTGTCCCAGTTGCAGTTTGTTGTACTGGAGTTCCGGAGTCAACTGCTTGGACCTGCAGACAAGTTGAGCATTTCTTCATTTTTTTGATTGAAATGTGTTTCAGATAATGTTTCAAAAGTTTTTAATCTTTGAAAAGACTATGTCATGTCTCGTAATAAAAAAAAATCACTTTTTCTTGAAATTGACAATTTGCATTGGATATTAAAGCAGTATTCATAAAGAATGTATAACGAGGGAGCTACAATTTCACCATTTAATCAACTGTAAAAATATTTGTAGTACAGATGTATTTTACGTAAGGGAAATAAAACAAAAATGGAAGAGTAGCATAATATTTAAACGCTTCTTAAACAGGTTAAAGGCCACAAAATTTCAACAATTCTGGGAAAAGAAGTAGTAAAATAGTAAAATTGTTAGGAAAAAAATCCCTCAAAATGTAAGTGGGTGTGTGTTAAAAAGAGAGACGGAAAGAAAGAAAAGAAAAGTGTGAAGGCAGAATACTATAGAAATAGTATTTAAAAGAGCAGAGAAATTGACTAGTATAATGTAGATAATTATCTTTTAACATGATACTTTTCCCTAAAAAATTACCATAGATCTTCAATGAAAAATTAAACACTTGATCCCCCCCCCCCCTATTGTGATTGAAGATTATAAATACATTTTTTCTGAGTGAATATTTTACAGAACTAAAATTGCGAATACATTAGCAGTCAATGTTTTAGTAATATTTTATTGTAAACTATTGAACATTCTTTAAAATTTGATGAATGTTTTTGCTATTTCTGAAAAAATGTCGAACGCATTTTCTGAAATCTAAGCCTTAACCTTACCTGAGTGTACAAATGGTCAAATGACTGATAGGATTTATTGACTTTTGAGATAATTTAAGGATTTTTAATCACTCATTACTCACTATTTTGGTCGCTTAACGTTTTTATAAGGATCAAAACCAGTAATTTTTATAGAACCATGGATTCATTACTTTTTAAGTGTAGTAAATTCAAGTTCATATCTTACGGCGCATGTTAGTTTCTTTGATCATTATTTTTTATTCTGCCACTTCAATTTTATTTTCTTGTTCGCTGATTTAACCACCTTGCCGTTTATGACGAGATATCTCGTCCATTTAACATGTATTCCTGGGACTGCCCAATAGGGTGGGGCGAAAAATAAAAAGCTTTTCAGATCAACTTCTAATAGTTGCCAAAAGTTGTCTTTGGTGATAGTTAGCTTTTGTGCAAAATTTGAGAAAAATCGGTTCATATCTTCAGGGGGCGCTGCGATCGCAAAGTTTTACCATAGCTTTGTTATGGATTTTATGTTTAAAATATCAAAAAGAATGCCTTTAGCTAGTCTCTTTGCATTTTTTTACACATAAGATATATTCATGCATTCAAAGCATATGAAACAACTCACAAAAAATTATTTTATATGATATATTTATATTTCAAGCATTTAAAAAGAAACAAAAACGTGAAAAAAAGTGATTTTTTTGAAACATAAATATATCATATAAAATAATGTTTGTGAGTCATTTCATATGCTTTGAATGCATGAAAACATCTTTTGAGTAAAAAAAACGCAAAGAGACTAGCTAAAGGCATTCTTTTTGATATTTTAACCATAAAATCCATAACAAAGCTATGGTAAAACTTTGCGATCGCAGCGCTCCCTGAAGATATGAACCGATTTTCTCAAATTTGGCACAAAAGCTAACTATCACCAAAGACAACTTTTGGCAACTATTAGAAGTTTGATCTGAAAAACTTTTTATTTTTCGCCCCACCCTACTGCCCAACCGCAGGGTGGTTAATGTATAAATAATACTGGCAATTAAAGTGATGAGAACGGCAAGTTGATAGCCATAACTTATCATTGCAATATACAACTTTCCATAAGATACAAAGGGGTAATCTCATCATTGATATGAAGGAGCTTAAATCTATTTTTTTCAGCTAAAAACTATAAACATCAACAGCCCATTTAACTCACCGTGATTTGGTATTCCGTGCCATAAAGATCTCTGTCCAAATCAGCTCCAGAAGCAACACTTATCAGACCAGACTTCTGATTGAGGACGAAGTTGTCCTTCGCTCCGCTGTGAATGAAGTAGTTGATCCCAGAATCGGGACCGTCTGGATCTGATGCGACGATTTTTATGACGCTGGTTCCTATGAAAAGGAGAAGAGGAAGAAGTGTCCAGTGAAGAATGATCTATACACATTTATCAAAGTATTTTGAACATTAAGTTGATAAATTTTTAGTTTTAGCCCATTAATGCCTGACATTTTTTTCCTCAAAGATATTTTGTATATTGGTTACAAACGGTGTTTAATGGACATGAAAAACATACTTGTTTTACTCATTTTTTTTCTGCCTACGATATAATATTTAGAAAGACATTTTATAAGAAGAAATAAAATCAGCAATTATCATAAACTGGAAGCTGGGAATCACTTTGAAAACTTGAGATTGTGAACGATGTAATATTGTATTAAAACTGCTACAGAACACACTTTACAATGGTTATGTGCTGCAATCTGTTAATAACGAATTGAAAGAATACCAAGGTACTAATTGAACACTATTATTTGGTTGAAATGTTCATTTTGGGGAAATTCAGACCCTTTTTTGGGCCGTCCTTTTAAAAGGACGCTAGGCATTAATGGGTCAATATACACGCAAGTATCTCACCTCCCACGGCATTCTCTTTTACATGCGCTCGATAAGGCAAATGTATAAATTCTGGAGCTCCATCGTTTTCTTTCTGAAAAAAAAGAAAATAATTTTAATGTAAAAATATTGGAAATAATATAAGATCTTCGTCGCATTATATGCATCGCGATTTATTGGTGCGATACTATATATTTTTTTCCTGGTTTTTTTTAATGCTCCCTACAAGCGATACGCATACTCTTAAATTTAAGAAAAACTTAGGTATTTATGAGTTAAACGATATTATTGCTGCGTTTGCTAGTTGGTGTGTCAAATTTACTTTAGCTACGGCTCTTCCAGCTTCAGTGAAATGCCATCTGCCTTCGACTCGGTCAATGTCTATTCCAGACTGAGAAGTCCATAATACGGACGACACTGCCGGCTCTGCCGGCATGACTGGACTGTCGGTACATTCATGCATTTCAGCAAAGTGCAACTAGCAACAATGATAGCTATTATTATTATAACACTTGCTTGAACTATTGATTAAAAAGTACTATACAACTGCTACTAATTATAACATTTTTTAATTACAAGAAATAATGGCACTAACTAAAAATAACGGGAACGTAATAAATTTAAAAAGTGGTTACTACAATTATTGCTTCTTTTATATCCTATCAACTGATAGTGATGAATATTTTACTGATGCATGGAAGGAACTTTGAAGTAAGTAAATTTCAATAATTTATGTACAGTATGCTCCCGATTATTTGCAGTCGGACTATCCGCGGTTCGAATTATCCGCGAATCTTTCACACTTTTTTTTCTTTTATTTTTTTTATGGTTAGGATTTACTGAATGCAGAAAACTGCGAGTGCGTTATTAGTCGGTTTTAGCTTTTGAAGATCTTTTTTACATTCAGTGTTGTTATTTTTATCTATGATTTAAATGTATGTGTTCTGTTGTGGAATTTTTTTTTACTACTGCGTACACTACTCTGCAAAAAAAGTGTTGTTTTCACAGTACAATACTGGCAGCAGAGGTTCCAGTTTCAAACTGTAAAATGCGCAGTAATAAAATGTAAAATGAGCAATTTTACAGTTTATTACTGTAAAGCAACAATTTTCAAGTTTATTACCACAAGTTTGCAGTTTAATACACCAAAATGAGTTGTATCATACTGTACACTGTTAAAAATTCAGGAAACTTTTATAGTAAATATTACTGTAAAATGTTGCATTTACAGTAACGAAAATATTTACAGTAAATTGTACCATAAAAAAGAAACGATTACAGCGCCAGTTGATAAACCACGTGACTTACTGAGCGAAGCACATAATACTCAATTTCTGTTCGCCATGTGAGGTCTATTTGGTACAGTGGATAGAGAAGCAAAGTGCGATAACTGCGTCATGGGTTCGATCCTAGCTTTTGGCATTTTTTAACTCTACTTTTCTCTACCGTAAAATTTTACAGTAAAATTGGATTTTACGGTGAAATTTACTGGCAACATGGATGCCAGTAACTTTTACCGTAAAATTTCATGAAAATTTTTAACAGTGTAAGAACAACAGTATAGTACTGACAGCTGAGGTTCCATTATAAAACTGTAAAATGCAGAGTAATAAAACTAAAATTAGCACTTTTAGCAAATTTATCACTGTAAAGCAGCAATTTTACAGTTTATTAGTGAAGAATTTGAAATTTTACAGTTTATTGCTGTAAAATTAGCAATTTTTACAGTTTGTTACTGTAAAATTAGCTGTATTATACTGTAAAAACAACATCTTTTTTTTACACTGTATTATTGTTTTTTACTAATTCGTCGGGTTATCCTTGGTATTCGCTTATCCGCTGTTACCGTGCCACCCTATTCCGCAGATAATCGGGAGTTTACTGTAGTTCAAAATTTTGAAACGAGACAGTTACAAAATACTTACTTTAACTTTCAGGACCAGTTTTGCTGTAGCCGAGAGTGGTGGAAATCCTCCATCCGTGGCTTGGATGATGACAGTAACTAGTCCATTGCCGTTCATCGTTTCAGAATGTTTGAGAGGTCTACGGAGGGACACTTCGCCCGTCATCGAATCAATCCCGATGGCAAATTGGTCTTCCATATCGACGGACGCAATGTTGTAAGCCACTTTTCCATTCCCTTGGGTCGGGCCGTCGGAATCTGTTGCCTGTATAAAAAAAAAATAATTTAATATTATGAGGTTGTTATCTTAATCAAAAATAGTATGAAACGTAAGTCTAGTTAAAAGGCCCTGGAATCATTTCTCGCTTAAGGTTCACTTATCCACCTCTTACGGATGTTGGCCAAATTTGTATCTAGTCAGCAGCTTTGGAGTGGTAAATTAAGAAGTCGATGGGTGCCACCGAATCAGATTTTATAGCTGGCTCTATTCATATTCATCCCACGACCTCAAACTGCTGATTTAAAATCAAACTTTTTCCCATGTGGTACCTGTGTAATATCAGCTCTTTCTTACCCGTTGCTTTCAACGACATGGAATCATGGACATGGTACTGGTGCTATGGACCAGATGGCATGTAACAACAACATATTTCTCGCTCAGAAAGAGGTAGACGAATTGTGCGACAAATACTATACTTATAATTCAACCGCGACGAAATGGCCGGTGTCAATCAAATGAGAAAACGAGTCCATTCCTTAGAATAGGTAGAATTTCTACCCATTCAAATTCCCCCTTCAATTGTGAATCCCATTCCTCAATTTTCATTTGCGTATCACCCCTTCCTAAAAATGGACAATCCTGAAAAAAGGAGGAGTCATAGGCCATCTCTGAGAAGTTGAATTATAGTGAAACCAGTGGCGTAGATAGCAACCCTGCAGCCCTCGAGAGGCGGAAAGAATGTTTTCTTTTTAACGTTTTCTTGCTGAGTGACAGCTTTAAATAATTTTATAATCGAATGATTTTAGTAGTCGAATGTCTATCATTATGAAGTTATTCGAGAGAATTCTTCGATAACCAATAATCCGGAAGAATCACTCGATAACCAGTAATTCGAAAAAATTTCTCAATAATAAATCATCCGAAATACAATTACGTGAAGCTATATGGTTGAAAATTCGATCATTGGTTCGATCATTCGATAGTTGGTCCTTCGCTTATCGGAATCACTCAATAGTTTGTTACTTGATTTTTGGAATCATTTGACGGCTGATCCTTTGATTATGTAGTTTTCTCGGTTATGCAGCTGAGTTTTTCAGATAATGCTGTTTTATTTAATAAATAAAGTATATTTCCCCATTTTTCATTTTGTAGTAATGAAACATGATTTTACAATTCATCTTTGACGGATCAGTTTTAAATTTAAATATAATAACCAAGTATAAATGGCAATTAGAAATACAGACACGTGCTTTGAGCTCCCAAGGAATCTCTTTCTTAATGCAAAAAGAGAGCTTATGAAGAAAAGGCGTTAGACAAAAGAAAGTTTTGTGTATTGAAAAGTGATTCATTATAACCCTGAAACGCACTTCCGCATTCCTAATTGCTATTTGTGTGCAATTTCAACATTGTCAGTATATTTGTAAATATTCTTTTGTTAAAAAGCTAAGAAATTTAATTTTTAAAATTCAATAAAAAATGATTTATTTTTGTTTTTTTGCAAGCTATAGAATATTTACCTTAATAAAAAGAGGAGGTAGCAGTTTCCCAATATTTTCAAGAACTTCGTGGGTGTAGACGTCCTTCGTAAACTGTGGGGCATTGTCATTGATGTCCGATACTTCGACGAAAATGCTGACAGTGGTCACTTTTCCGCCGCCATCTTGAGCCTCGTACGTCAGGGAATAACTCTTTTGTGATTCGTAGTCAAGGCACGTGACGTCACCGCAATCCGACACTTTGATTTCGCCCGTGTCAGGAACAACTTCAAACCTTAAAAGAAAAAAAATGTATTGAATATACATTAAATACACCACCAGCTCGTCCATGTCATCCAGATACTGCAGTTTCATCTTTATTAGGAATCATCCGTCTGAATTAGACAGTAACCGAGCTGGAGGCACAGATTCTCTTATAGAATTTAAGAGTACCATACTTATAAGAGTGGTAATTTACAACTTAATGCTATTGAATGTGATTGAAACTGAAAATGTTGCGGGAATTTTCATTTCATATAACATAACTTTTCCATTATATTTAAAAAAAACTAAAATAATAATGAATAAATAAATAAATATGAATTTAAAAACAACTTGAAACTAATTCACAAAAGTAATAAAACTTTTCGCAGTTAGCTATGAAATGGAAGATCTAACCTTTTTGACGGTTGCCACGTTACTGAAAAATGTACTTTAAACTACCGTAACGGTCATATTCACTAGCCAATTTGAGCCTCAATCGGACACTCAAACCGTCAATAGAAAACTCCTTTAACCAATCAGCAGGTATCAATAGACAGTTCCATTAGGTTGATGAATATGGCCGATAGTAAGTTAATTCCAAATTGTTTGCAAGACAAGACGATACAATGACATTAAAAAATAAAATTTTCCTTTTACAGGAACTATAAAACAACTCATAACTCGCAGAAACCGACTTTATTGTTTTCGAGACAAGAGAATCGTTTCATTGAACTTTGTATTCGAAACATTAAAAATTTGACGAATTATGAAATTTAAAGGATTAATGTATCCCAGCGAATACTTGAAAGATGGCAATTTATAACTGCCATGATTTCGTATCAAAAGTGTCAATTTATAATAAAAATCCAGTTGAATATTTTAAAAATAAAAATGTTATCGGCGATCTAATGAGTTATACTTCCAATGACTTTCGGGTGCGCAGTGAATTGCAAAGGATCTCTAGAAAAATAATAACATTTGTTCGCAATATTTCAGTATTGGTATGTTATGATTCGTACTAAAAGCAAATTATTTGTGGACAGTCCCGCACTGTTCATCTAAAGGGCCCCCCACATGCTCCGAAAAACCCGAAGTAATTCCTAGAGGAAATTCTCTATGTGTGTATGGTGAATTCTGTCGAGATATTTCTACGGACCTCTTGACCCCTCTCTATTGAGGTTCTCCTCAAGGAATTCCTCTGAGGTTTTCCTCACGGCCGATTGCACTGTGTGGATGGGTAGAAGGTTTTCCTATAGATACTAGCTTTCGTATATTCCTGTAGCGTCTTGGGACTTGAGGAAGTCCTTAAGGCTGTCCTTCAGATATTCTGGAGCGTGTATTTTGAGGTTTTTCTCGAGGAATTCCTTTGAAGTGTTCCTCAAGGAAAGCCTTTGAGTTTTCCGGAGCGTGTGGGGGGCCCTTTATTTTTGGGCCTCACTAAAATTTAGCTCATTAACTTGCCGATATTTTTTGTGTCCGTTTAGTGTGATTAATATGATTTAAAAATTATAGTTGATTAATTAAGACATACTTGTCCGATCCAAATCCTTTGAGAGCATAGTTCACTTTACCAAACATGCCACTGTCAGCGTCATAAGCCTACAACATAAGTAAAATTTATATTAATCCGTTATAAATTTCATACCTTCTTGTTTAACAGAAACTTTTGATAAAAATATATCATATCCTATTGCAGCATATCATATCATGAGTAGGTTGAAGTAAAATTTCCATAAGACAATCTTTTACTATTTGCATTGAGCTTCACTGTTTTTTTTTTTTTTAATCGCAAAAGTATTAACCTAAGTTTTTGTAATACTAAAAAACAGTTGCACAGTTGAGTAACTGTTCAATTACTTCTTAGTCTTATACTTAGTGTATTTTGCAGTTTAAATACATCGCGAATTTTGAAAAAATGATGGGGGAATATGATTTTAGATGAGAGAATTGAGAAAAAATCTTTTGAAAACTAGTCTTAGTACAAGATGAATGTTAATTGAACAATATTTGGGCAGGATTTACTTTCAATTTCAATTGCAAGTAGGAGCTTGCGTGATATGAAACTGATGCTGTGATAGCAGAAATAGCTATTTCTTTATCCAGATGGCACACATCATTGCTTTGTTTAAATTATGATTTAGTGTATTTCATAACCACCCCAAAAATGGTAGCAGCACGATAAATAGGAGAGGAAAATTATTCTAAAAAGAACATCTACTAGTTTGCACCGTGCGGTGCACTAACGTTGCGTTGGCATGGTTCCCTTATCAGTAATGGTGCCTGGTTTTATCGTTGGTTTCTTATGGATTGATACTGAATAATTCAGAAGGCTTCGCGGGCAAAAGAATCCTTGGAGAACAAAAACATATATATCCTGAAATCAAATGATTTATCCACTACTATACGCAATTTCGTGACGTATAAAATTATGGATTGGTATTGATCTATTTAGAAAGATTTGAAAGGAATTTTTACGAAAGGGATCCTGAAATAAAATCATTTTTTCATAAAGGCATGAACTTTGGTAAAAGTAGAGATTGGTTTTAAATCATTTACGAGGGTAAAAATGAAAAAATGTATATTTGTTTAAATGTCTTTAGATCTTTAAATAAAATCATGTTTTCATGACGACATGAAATTTTGTTAGAAGCAAAAGTATCGACTTTGATTTATTTACAAGGTTTAAAATTGATTGATTAAACATCATTCATTTTTGAATAAACATACTTAGACATCTAAACAGGGTTATGTTTTCATGAAAAAATCAAATTTGTGACATGTAAAAGATTGCAGTGTATTGTTTTTAGTAAAGCATTTAGCCATAAAATTGTTGTTTGAAGATTAAAAAATAGCAACATTCAAATTTTATTAAAATTTCAGTTTTTTACAATACTCACAGTGAGAGTAACTATGTCGGTACCAGCCACAATATTCTCAGGGACCCTTAAAGTGTACTGATCTCTGTCAAACACGGGCGCATTGTCATTGGAATCGGTGAGGACGACAGTGACAAATGCAGAATCGCTGTCAAATCCATCTTGCACAGCTTTCACCTATTTGACAAAAAAAAAAAAACATTGACAAGAATTAGGCAAGTTTTGGCATTAAAAATGACAAACAGATCAAAATTTGCGATTGTTTACTGCATTAAACATTTTCTTTGCGCACTGTAAAAAATAGATATTTTTTACAGTAGAATACGGCTAGTTTTACAGTAATTTTACAGTAATAAACAGTAAAATTGCTAATTTTACAGTAGTAAACTAAAGTTGCTAGTTTGCAGTACTTAACTGTAAAATACCTAGTTTCACAGTTTATTACAGTGCATTTTACAGTTTTAAACAGGAATCTCTGTTGCCAGTATTATACTGTTGTTTTTATAGTATAAAACAACTAATTTTATGGGAAAACTGCTAATTTTACAGTAATAAACTATAAAATTACTAGTTTTACGATAATAAAGTATAAAATTACTAGCTTAAAGGTAATTTTACAGTAATAAACTGTAAAATAACTAGTGTTACAGTTTATTACTGTGCTTTTAGTTTTAAACTGGAACATCTGCTGCCAGTTTTATATTGTAAAAATAACAGCTTTTTTTTCGGTGGGAAAGGTACATTGATTACGCGCAGAACATGAGAATACCATTTCTATCTGCTCTTGGTCACAGTCAAGCTAGTATAAAATTTCATACAGAAAAAATTAGAAACTGGAAAAAGCTTACTCACTTTGAAAATAAAAATCCTCTTATCCGGATTTTCGTAATCCAAGCTACTTGCATCTGCTATTCTTATGATGACGGGGGTTCTTCCGATAGCAACAGTTGGAAAAACTGCAAACATACCTTCAGAATTCAAAACATCTTCCAAAACGAGGGAAAACTTTGCGTTGTCACCCTGAAAATTATTAATGATTAATTAATCATAAAAAAATCTCAATTCATTTTTTCTTATTTGATATTTTGATACAAGCTTTTGGTTTCATCAATTTGGTCCGGAATTTTTTAACATTTTGCTTTTTGATCTTCACAGAAGAGTTAAAGTAATGTATATATACAGCCATTCTATGAAAATACCGCTATTTTTTCCCTTACGTGACACTCATATATTTCATTAAAAGGAAGTAATTTCAAAATAAATGAATGGTAATGAATACAGTTTTTTGCCCCAAGAGCTCCTCGCCGGTTTCTGATTTCTTATTCAATAAAATCTCGTGCATTACTTTTTAAAATCACTACTTTTTAATGAAGTACATGAACGTTACGTATAGAACAAGATGGCTGCTTTTTCATGGAATGGTCCAATACCGTTCTAAAAAGAAGATACAAAATACACAGAAATTTATACCATATTACAGAAAAGTACAATCGTAAGGATACTTACAACATCCAGGTCTGTAACAACTATATTCAGCCCAGGAAGTGCTGTGTTGGTTCCAATATCTTCACCAATAGTGACGTTGAAATCTCGGTCATTAAAAGTTGGTTTCTGATCATTTACGTCTCCAACTACAATCGTGATATTAGCCGTAGACGAATCGCCGACTGGAAGGCCATCCATTAGCTCCACAGCCTGTAATTAGTGGAAAAGATTTGTTTAGAGTTCATTTTTTTAATTGATAAAACATTTATTCTAAATCAATGTTTTATTTTTATTCTTATCTTAAGTAGACAGGTCAATATCATCTAGAGGAAGTCCATTCAATAACTCAGTGGATAGATTTCCATTAAATAGAATTTCACTACAAAGTGAAATAGAATTTCACTCCACAGCCTGTAATCATCCAGAAACGGGATTTGTGTGCAACTATATTCTATTTATAGTTAATTGATGAAACATCAATATAACATCAATATTATTATTTTATTCCGATTTTAAGTGGACAGTGCAATTTTATTTAGTGGAAGTTCACTCACTAACTTAATGGATGGATTTCCGTTAAATGGAATTTCAATGTCCAGCTCCACAACGAGTGATCAGCAAAAAAGGATTTGTGTTCAGTATTATATTAATAATTAATTTCTAAAACATTTATATTAAATCGATGTTGTTATTTATGTTCTCATTTGAAATAAATAGTGCAATTTCATCTAACAGAAGTTCATTCACTAATTTGAATAGTAGAATGAATTTTCTGGAAATCCATTCACTAACTGTAAATGTAATCAGCAAAAATGTTTGTGTATAGAATTCTATTAATGGTTAATTTATAAAACATCTGTTCAATTTAATTTTCATCCTCATGTTGATTTCAGATGATAGTGAACTAAATAAAAAGTAGTAATTCTAACATAAATTAGTGAAGCTCCATTCACTCGCTTAGATATTGGACTTGTATTTAGTAAAATATGTATTTTATTGGTATATTTAGAACTTACAATAACATAAAAACTAAATAATGAAGCTACGAAGAAAAGAAAAAAAAATTTACTTTTATCTGGAAAACATACAATCCACCATTGTCAAGTATACCAGGATCTTCTCTATTGATGGGGAAATTCGTTTGGATAGTAGTGGTAAAAATCTTGCGGCTATCACTAGAAATCGGTTCCAACTGAAAATACTCTTTGTCATCTAGAAACAAATTTAAAATGACATTTAGAATTCTCTAACTAAAATCTAAAATAAATTATCACAGCAGAAATTAAGAAAGAAAAATAGAAGAATACACAGGACGGTATTGTCAATTAAAAAATAAATGATACTATGCGTTTGCAACTGTATTCTCGCAACCGCAAGATTGTAACTGCAAATTTGCAGCTGTCAGTACATAAAGATTTCAAGTTCTTGTTTTAAGTATTGTTTAAGAAAATCAATTACGTGTAAATTTAAAAGTACCTGGGGACCGAGCCCACTCGGTTAAAAAAAAAGAGGTTTGTAAACTCGTGTTTTTTCCTAAAATGCGAAGTACTTATTTAGGTCAACTTGAGAAGCATTTTTAAGTCTTTGGTTGCAATTACGCATTTAAAACAGCCGAAATTTGTTTTAAAAAACACAACCTTATTTAATCCATGCTCACCGTAAAATCACACCCAATTTCACTTAATTTGGCGCCGAAGGCGCGGGAGGGGTTAATGAGAATGGATGCAGAGTCCCTGTTCTCCAGTACGCATTTGGTTCCAGTTGGTTTTGACTTTCACTTCACTTCACACTCCAAGGTTCCCCCCGTTCATACCACAACTCGTGGTTTAACCGGGACGGGGCTCTGAAGAGCGCTCTGTTCATTTTTGAACGGGCCGAGCAAACTCTTGGCCCAGCATCCAACCAGAGGTATCGTTTCACTTGGAGAATTTTACGACCACGAACAATTTTAACGTCCCCCAGCCACCATTAATGAAGACGGTGGATCTTCGATCGACTGGGCTTCCTCTATATGATCAGCCCGGGACCCTCCGGTTACGAGTCCGACGACTTACCGATCGGACTATCGCGGCCCACACCCAATTCTAACTTTATTTTGATCGATTTCTTTTAAATTTAAAAAACAATGATAATTCTAACGTGTTGCAAAAACTCGTTTGCCCAATACCAAAAAAAATTGTAATTTGCGCTGATGTGATTAAATATGAAATCCCTTGTTATAATAAAACGTGGTTGCTATGAAACAGTGACAGTAAGAGTAATCAAAAAGAAAATGGCGAAAGAAAGCTCGTCAAACTTTTAATGAAAGCAGGAAAAACGGGATTTTTTGAGAAAACTTGCGTTTTTACAGAAAAAACGGCGATGTATCTGAACTCAAAAAGTAAAACTTTATCCAAATGCAAAATTTTATCAAAATCGTTTGAGCCGTTTTCGAGATTCGAAATATATTACAAGAATAGCTCGTCTAAAGATATTAGATGTAATTTTGTTTCGAAACTTAATATTATAAGAATGAGTTTCATATTTATTGATTTTTTACCTGAAATATCTTACTAAACACTCTTGAGGAGGAAATAAAGTACTTTAAAACTAACTATAACACTTTTATACTCAATTTTGAAATCGCACTTGAAAAGTAAAAAGTAATCTGATTTTTATATAATGTAAGTGACCATAAAATTCAATAGATGTCGGTGGACAATAACCACTGCTTTTATTCCATGGCTTTTGAATAAATGAAACAGCTTGTTATCTAGTGAAGCCTTGCTTTAACATTTCAAAAACAATAACAATTTAACGTTGCCAACTACCATAATTTGAACTTGCGCTGATGTGATTAAATATGAAATCCAATTGTTATAACAAAACGTGGTTGCCACGGAAACAGTAACAATGAAAGTAATCATAAACAAAATGGCGAAATAAAAGCTTCTCAAACTTTCAATGAAGGCATAAAAAAAAACGGGGTTTTTTGTGAAAACTCGCGTTTTTACAGAAAAAACGCCGACGTAGATGAACTCAAAAACCAAAACTCTATCTGAATACCAAATCTTATCAAAATCGTTAGAGCCGTTTTCGAGATCCGAAAAATAAATAAATAAATAAATAAATAAATAAATAAATATATATACAAGAATTGCTCGTTTAAAGGTATTAGATTAAATGTTTAAAATGCGTAGGCACTATGCGTGTTCACGATTTTCATTTCAAAGTTTTATTTTACAGTTTCAAAATTTTACTGCTGTTTGAATGAGTATCGTAGTTCATGCAGAATGTATGCCATAAATTGTAGCACAAAGGTAAGCATTTCATTTGTGCAAAGCTTCAGTTTTAAAATATGTTTTTTATTTTTATTTTACAGTTAATGAGTTACATAATTTTAAAATATTTAGGCACATTTTAGAGGGTCAAAATAAAACATACCATTTAGAATCATTAACATAAGATCCCTAGGGTCGCCTGAATCTCCATCTCTCACAGCCAAATTTAGAACAGATGTTCCCTGAAAATAAAAACACGTTAATCATTGACAACAATAGAGTGAAGAGGATACTAATGTGCCAGTGGAAAAGCTATACCTGAAATATATTTTTTATTATTTTAACTCTAATGCATCATTCAACGTCAACATTTTTAGCGTTCTCCAGTTGTTTTTCGCTAGTGGATTTGTTGATGCTGTTGTCATGTCATAGTGAACAATTACTCTAGACATAAGGTGCTAGGGTGGACTTTTTATCAACATATTTACTACGTTGCCCAACGTTTCACGGCTACCTTGAAAATATAAGTTATGCCAAGTGATGCATGTTCAACAATGAGGTTTAAATTAAAAAATAATAATAATAATTAAAATTTCTCGTTAACGGGTAGAAAAGAACAATTTTCTGACTCAAAGTATAAACCTCCCCTTTTTTTTAATTCCAAAATTCTCTCCATGTGAATTCCTGAGCATTAAAAAAAAAAAAAAAAAAAAAAAAAAAAAAAAAAAAAACAGTGCCAACCATGGCAAAGATATGATACAAACCGTAGATTTTGTTAAGGTTTGGTAAGTAGGTTAAAATTTCATAGTGGACTGTAGATTCAATATAAATTTTCTCTTCACTTAAGTAGATAAAATCAAACTCTTGACTTTTTATAAAAACAAACTTTTAATTACATATTTAAGTAAAATGTAAAATAATATTCTCCGCCAACAATCGGCGAGAAAAACAACGCTCCTTCCATCAAAATATTTAAACTGTTCTATCTCTTTTCGTTTTTGGTTGCCTCTACAAAAAACAATTGATAGCGCAGACGATAAATGAATAAAATAATACAAAGAAGTATTACAAAACAATTGATAGCGCAGACGATAAATTAATTAAATAAACCAAAGAAATATGAACATCGCAGACGATTTATAAATTCGCAACATGCCGCCCACGTTGAAAGTACAACTTTCAAAATCAACTCACAGGCAACATAAAATTCAAAACCTTAGAAAATGTGTTAGTATGTATGTAAACATGTTAAAAATACAAAATTACAATTCAAAACATTACCTGTTACATTCAGTGCAATCTCAAAATTTGAAATCGTAAAAGAAAGCAACATATACATGAACTTTTACTGAGTTGGTAAAATACATATCTTTGAAATAGAACGAGTAAAAGTACCATTGGAAGTTTTAATTTTAACTACTCTTATTTTGTTATCTGAACCCTTAATGGTTTCCACCACACGACCAAGTGGCCATTTTAATGGGGGTACGTTTTCTTCCTTCAAAAGTACCATAGTACCTAATTCAACATTATCCTTGGCAAATTGCCACTTGTTACGCTGCTGCAAGTGATTCAAATAGTCTCTCTGCCAGCGTCTCCAAATTGTTTGAACATAATGTATTAATCTTTGCACT
>JAXGGA010012905.1:0-37123 GCA_038373865.1 Uloborus plumipes | reverse complement strand
CAACTTCCTTATCACTCTATTTCACATTTTTTGTTTACTTTATTTTTTCTCAAAATAATGTCTCGTTTTGAAAAATGTAGCTTCTAGCTAGAATACGGGACTTTGGCCGTCCCGTATCAATATTCCGTGGGACAGTTTCTCAAAAAAGGGGACAGTCCCTTGAAATCCGGGACGTCTGGCAACCCTGTCTAAGACCATCTTATGCATTTTGATTTGATTTTGATACTAATCGGTAATTTTTCTCCAGGTGGGAAAATCGATCTTGCCCATCACGACAACTGGGCGATGAAGGCGCTCGAAGAGACCTACCAGTTCGACAAGGCCATCGAGACTGCACTCGGTATGACGAACCCCGAAGAGACCCTGATTGTGGTGACTGCTGACCACTCACACTCCTTTTCCATCGCTGGAGACTACCCTAAGAGAGGGACTAACGTTCTTGGTAAGAAATTTCATTGATTATATGAAGACTGTAGATGCGGGAATATAAGATTTTATGTCAAAATCTGAAAAGAGCGTCTAATATTTTTTTTTCTATTCAGGAATTGGTGGCATTTCAGATATTGACGATAAAACCTTCACAACACTGACGTACGCCAACGGACCTGGCTACAAGAAAAACGCCCGGGACGTAAATTTAACAGATGAAGAAGTGCGTAAGTATAAATTATCTTTTACCACTTGATTTGAATATTTCCTGATCGAGATGAAGATGTCTTTTCACTCTAGGGTCGCTGTACCTACCACACAGGGGCGGATACAAGGGAGGGGCGAACATACAAAGCAGTGAGTAATCGCCTCTATCAAGGGCTAAGGCAGAACATGCATTACAGCGCCAACTCGGCTATTTCGATCCATGGACTGCAGTTTCGTGCTTATTATGCACCCATCAGCATGGAAGACGAAAGTAACCAAGTTGGAGGCAAAAATCCTCTTATAGAGCAAAAAGAGCCAAAAAAAAAAAAAACTGGTAGCTAATGTGAAATTAGAATACCAGCGAGCGACAGCACATGGGAACGACCAGTTCTTTTCCGGCTCTCTTTGCTTTATAAGAGGATTTTTGACTCCAACTCGTTTACTTTCGTACTCCATGCTGATGAGTGCATAACAAGCACGAAACTGCAGTCCATGGATCGAAATAAACGAGTTGGCGGTGTATTGCCTCTGACGCAGTGTTGCTTGTCTGTTTACATTGGCTATTCTGCTTACATGTCGCTGGTCTCAGTTATTAAGTGTAGTCAACGGAGGTATCAGAATTTTTTCAAGCAGGGTTTTATTACTTACATTTTCTTACCTATCCTGGTTTATATGGATGTAGAATATAAATGTTTTATTCTTTAACTCTGAAACGTTTTTGGAGTTGAGACCCGAATACTCTCTACCCTTTCCTTAACATCATCGAAGGACATCTAAAATTGTGTCTCTTTGAGTTTCACTATGGAAAAATCGTGGGAAGAAAATTCATGGGAATGGGCCTCACTCCCCTAAAAATTTATGGCTTTGAACCCTTTTTATTCCAATAAATTTTCTCCCCACTACTAAACCCCCATCCTCCTAGAATCATCAAAGATCTTCTAAAGCTCTAAAGTTTATTTTTTACCATCTCAATTTCAAAAATATGTCCGTTAAAGATTTCCGAACTGCTTTTCTGTTCTTAACGTTATCAAAGATAGACTGCATTTCTTCTCTTATTTTTCTGCGTGGCTTTTGACTCCGAACCATTTCCTGAGAGGAAGGCCCTCACTTCTTCCAAAACCTCGACGAAGCTCATCTAAAATTCCATGTTTTAAAATTCAATATCCAAAAATTGTAGGATAGGATCTCTCAAGGGAAGGGCGGTTGCCCCAGTCGCCACTCTAATCTAGTCAGTCCCAATATAATTAGTCAGCTACTTCCAGCGACGGATACAAGGAAGGAGAGATGGGAGCGACCGCCCCTCCCTTGGAGGACTCCTCTCCGGTAATTTTCCGATATTGAAGTTCTAAAAATGCAATTTTGAACGAGTTTTAATGAAGTTGTGGAAGAAGGTTTGGGGCTCGCCCCTGAAAATGTTTCATAATTTGAATCCAAAACCTTTGTGATCAATATTTGTAAACCAGTGTGCATAGTAAAAATTAAGTAAAAATAGCCCTTGGCTACTTTGTAGTCTGTGATAGGGTTAAGCCTGAAATTAAGTATTTTTGGCACTCTTTTGACATAGAAAATCAAAGAATATAAAACTCTTCAACGAATCCCACGCGGCAAACTTCAACTACTGTTCTGCGTTCAAAGTCTGTTGATTCCCTTCATGCTGCTACAATCAAGTTATAAACCATTTCACATGAACCACTTGAGTACAAATGAAAACCCTGACAGTGAACTGCTGTTCTATAAATTTTGTACGAGACACTATTACCATCAGTAAATTTACATATTTTTATCCTATAACTTTGTCAGTGTAAACGTTTTGTGCAATGCTCCATTTGCTTTTTGTAGAGGACAAGGATTACAAGCAAGACTCTCTCCTTCCTATGTCAATCGCCACACACGGAGCTGAAGACGTTGCTGTGTACGCTCTGGGCCCTTGGGCCCATCTGTTCCACGGGGTTCACGACGAATCCTACATTCCATACGCGATGGGATACGCAGCCTGCATTGGTCCCGGGTACTTGGATCCGTCCCGCTGCAACGGTACGATAAGTGCAGCGCGTCCTATGGTACAAGGATTGACAACTGTTCTGAGGACTGTGCTTGTACTATTGGTCTACATGTTCTATAAGCATGTCAAATAACCGTTATTGTGGTAATGTCTCAAAATTTCACCCTTTATGCTCTGACGGTACTAGAAAGTACTGCTTACTTTAATTCAGTATTATGATTCCTCTATGGCTGGTACTGGAAAGTACCATTCCTTATACTTTGCTGAGAGGCCGACAGCTGGTGTTGGTGATCGTAAACAGTTTTCTTAGCGGCTACTACCGGTTCTAAGGCCTAAGCCATAATGATTGTCAAGTTTTTTGTGCTCTGCACATATGTTACGTTTTGTATTTAAGAAAAACAAAAAAGATATAATAAATTAATTTACAAATTCATTCAGAGCATAAAGGGTTAAGGATTGTTCAGATCTAGCTAACCAAAAAATTAAAAAAAAATCATTTTAAAAGAAATGCTGTGCATCATCGTTTAAAATGCTTGTTTTTTCACGGGTGGTAAGTGTAAACTATAAGGTTGTACGGGGGAAACTGTGCCAACAAGAAGAACTCGACATTTCAAAGCGATTCCTTCTAAGTTTTCAAAGATTACCGGAGAAGATTATGTAGAAGTCTTTTTGACAAATAATGCCTATAAGTAATTTTATCAGACACTGCTACGTATACTTTTCCTTTTCTCCTCATGTCTTGGTTTCAATTAGAACCGCTATATAGACAGGCCTTCGCATCAGCTGAAGTTTGAGCTTTTTGGATTCAGTTTGGTTACTGGAGCAAAGTTTTGGGACATTGCCAAGCTTTGCTGAATTCACGTTCCGTTAAGATTTGCTCACTGTTTTAACTTACTAAAACGCCAGATAGGACAACTCGCCGGAAAAGACAACCAGGCAAATTTGCATAGGATCTAAAGTAGTCAATCATATGCTGATGCATCAGCTGTTCTATATATAAATAGTGGCTTTAGTTTCAATCGTTTATAAATTTTTGAACAGGACAGTTTAAACTATTAAGCGGCTCGCTACGTATGTAAGAACAGAAAATATTTCTCCTTTTGTTTAATTCAGTGAAATACCAAAAACCCGACCTAATGCGGTTTTATATGCGGTTAAGTTTTTCGTATTCTCTTTATGAAACAAAAAGACATTTGGATGAATGAAGAACCGAGTGTTTCAATAAATCTTTGTGTAAAAATTATAATAAATTTTAATATTTTGTTTCAATTAGTTTTTGTTTTACCTCAGTGCATTTTAAAAAAGTTTGCAAGTAATTTTTCAGTCATTTTCCATTATGTATGATACATAGAAAAATGTATTTTTAGAAATGTAGCATTATAAAATTTTAAATGTTGTGCTATTTGAAGTGTAATAAAATAAATTATGTAAACCAGTGATGAGTGCATGATGCTTATTTTAATGCACTATGAAAGTATTTTTTGCTCATTTCAATCTTGAAATGTACTTGAAAAATGTATGACGGTTGCAGATTTTGCGTCGACAGTGTAGTTGGACAAAACTTGCGAAGTATAGCCGAAGTGAATCCTTAAATTTTCCTCCACCAAAAAAGAAAAAAAAAATACGTGTCTCTCATGCTAGTTCCTTTACGGGATCAATGAGAAATCATGGAATCCTGTCTCAGCCCAATTTTTGTGAAGAGGGATTCATTTTTACAGACAATCAGAGTCAGTACCGTAACTGCATTCCTGTACTAATTCACACCTCAGGTAAAACCATAAGTTTCCATTTTTTTTGTTTTGAAATATTGTGGGAGACAGCACGCAAGACAACCACTAGACAAAGGTAGTTGGCTTCTAGATCCGATGAGGAAGAGAAATTAATTATTAAAAAAAAAGCAAAAATAAAAACATCAACACAAATCAACACGTCTCATAAAATAATCCCCGAATGAAAAAAATCCATCAGTTCTTTCTCTCTTCTCACTATCACCCTTATTTCGATAAAATCAGAAGAGACCTGACGCATGCGCAAATTTTTGGAACATTTGTTTCAGCGAGGGATGCGGAGATAGAGGGAAAACGACCGACTCCGACTTCTGACATTTTTAAACCTCCGACTCAGACTCCTTTAACCAAAATCAGTCCTACTCCCACGGCTCCAACTTTTATTCCACACCCTCGGCAGAGTTAACGACTCGATGAGAAAATGATCGACTCAAGCTCTTGGAATTTTAAAGCGCTCGACTCCTGCCTCCCACTCCCTTACCCCAAAATCAGTCGAACTCTATGACTCCGACTCCGCTGCCTTGGCTTTAACTACTGGGATCGCTTCCTGGAACTGGTCGACGCTCACGGCAGCATTTTATGTCCAGTAAATTAGGGCCGGTCACCTTTTCTAGTGGTTACAGAAGTCTTCAGACACTCCAGGGCCCCCTGCACCTACCACAACTCGTGGTTTAACCGGGATAGGGCTCTGAAGAGCGCTCTGTTATTTTTGCCGAATTCTTCAACAAGGTAAGTGAATTGTCTTGTTTATTTTCTCGACGGCTGTTTGCTTTCAGTGTGAAAACGATTTTTCTGGAAGGATTGATCAGCAGTGGATTAGATACTGTATTTAAAATCTTTAAATGGTGAATGCAGTGGAATATGATTTTTGTCATTCATGTTTATGCTGACAAAAACTTGAATGAAATGTTGATGTATTGACAACTGGAATTATGCTGAATTGCGTTTTAAGCACCTCCATGGCTTATTCAAATTGAATCCCACTTAACAATAAGTGGCATTGTCCTTGCATTAACAAAATTTCAGCAGGTTATAGTTGCCTTAGATACAAAAATACAAACTGGTGTTAAATGCCTAATTCGTTGCAGGGAATGCCTAATCTTCGTTAAAAGAAGAAAAAAATATATTTATTTTACTCAATCAGAATATCAATTAAACACAAAAAGTTCTTGCACAATCTGCAACTAGACAACAGCCGACAGTCTAATTTGGAACTATTTGATATACCCTCTCCCCAATCGGAAATTTGGCGACATTTTTTTCTCGCCAAGCGAAATAACTGTTTTGTTGTTGCCACAAAACAATTGTTGTTACAAAACTCTTTTAAAAAACTCAAAAAATAGTACAAAATGCAAGAAAATACTAAATTTGGCAGCAGTAAAAACCAAAAAGCTGAAAAAACCTAAATTGGCAACACCGAAATAAGAAAAAGCAACCCTAAAAAGTCCGCAGGGAATGCCAGATTTGGCGCATAATTTTTTGGGGGGAGGGGGGTGGGGCATATCAAAGTTATACCTCTAATTTAGTGATTGAAATTCCGGATTTGGCATGTAAAAATATTGCAGAAAATTAGTGTCAAACTTATGGTTGGGACACTTATTGACTGCTGTTATACGGTTATTGATAACCCAGTTGGTTTAACTTCAGTTGTTGATAAAAATAATGGAGTTTAAAAGTGTTCATTTTCAATTTTTAGCGTTAATATTAATTTTACAATTGAAACACTTAAAAATGAAATTGTTTAATAAACAATTTCTGGACCGATATAAATGTTAATAAATTTCAAAATTGCAATAAAAGATTTCGTATTAGAACATTTATTTCTAGGTCCAAATTTAGAAAAAAAAATATGGATGAGATAGGGAAATTAGTTACTAGTATCATTCTAAATATGGTGAGAAAACTACGAAATGTATTGGCAAATGTATACTTGCTGGAAAATTAGGCATTTTATGTGTTTATGAAGGGTATTATTTATATCTGATTTTACGCCAGGGCGAAAATTTCTGTGGATTCGGCTGCTGTACTTTGTTGTTAACCTAAAAATTTAATAAATCGATACCAGCATGGCAGTTTGCACTTTGTCAGCTGAGTACTACATCTAGTAGATAAATACAAATTTGGCAAAGCAGAATGTTTCGTTTCTGTTGTTTTTTGCTTTGCAATGAACAAGTGATATGAAGTTCTCGCCAGCACTTGCTTTTGTTCCAAAGTGTTTGTTTCATTTTTTGTTTTTGTACTGTGTTATGGTATATGTTTTAAGTATGTTAAAAATTTCAAGTTTGATTTTAATTTTCGTAAGAATTTATTTCAACTTAGTTTATACTTTAACCCTTCACTGCACGATTTTTTGTATTTTCATGAAAAAAATCATTTGTTACCTTTTAAATAGCCCTGAGTTCAGGAAAAATGAAGAAAAAAATTAATCTCAAAAATGTGCACCAAAAATGATGTTTTAATCGTTTGTTCTATATATGGCACAAAGCACATAGCATATGCTTTGTATACCGATATCTGTAATAATCTACAATGTGTTTTGTGCCATAAGTGGTATAAACAAACTTTCCACTAAGTGTATTTAAACATTTTTAGAACAAAGGAAATAATGACTAATCACACTTCTAACGGAAATGCAGACACTCTTTCTTTCAAAAGCAAGAACTGTAATACCTAGACTAGTGCAACTAACTAGTGCATAAAAATCACACTAAACTGTTATAGCAATATTCCAGAAGGGGCACAAAGCTCAGTTTAACTGCATTTAAAAATCATAGGAATATATGAGGGTTTATTTGGTTTGTGCCAGATCTGGCACACCGTGCAGTGAAGGGTTAAACTAGCAAAACAGATTCAAAAGTTTCAAGTTTGATATCGGTTTTAATTACATTTTAATCGTTTATTAAATTATTACTTTAAAATTGAACTGAAAAAAAAAAGTAATAATAAGTTGTGGAGAAAGAGAGAGTGAAAATTTTCCCGAGTTATAGATGGTGTACCTAACGGATCCTGAGAATGAAAAGTTTGAAATTTGTTTGTTTCACTTTGACAGCGATTGTAAAGAAAGGTTTCTTTAAAGGGACTTTCCCTCAAAGCCACACATGAGATGAATGTTAATACAATTATAATTTTAAGGCACTTAAGCATTTGAGTGCCAAATTTCGTTGCATTCCTTGTGCTACTTTTTTAGTTAAAGAGCTTATGGAAAAAAAATTCACTCAGTTACCTACGCTACAATTTTCAAAAAATGGGTTCAGAACGACTTAAAATGCGTTTAACGCGGGCAAAATATGAAAATAGACGTTTTCACGAATGCAGGTTTTTTTTCCTGTAGGTGTGTGTAGTATAAATACGAAACATAATACATTTATACAGGAAAGTATGAACACTTAAAATTCTTTATTGTCGATTTTTTTCGTAGTTTCTCACATGAGATTTTTTAACCTGAATGTAAAGAAATTTTCAAGATTTATTTACCCATTTCATATTTATTATTTTACCTAAATCAAATCCTGAGGCATATTTTATAAATCAATAACTTTTTCATTATCACATTTATTCCATTTTGTAGGAAATGTACAAATATTATATCACAATAAAAGATACTTTCACATCTGAACTTTGAACTTTCCACACAGACACAAAGCTTTGCCTAAAAATGTTGCGGGCTATAAATTCAGCGTTTCAGTTTGTCGCGGTGGGATGGAATCATGTTATCTTTCCACATTTTTGTAGCAAGCACAGGAGAGGATTTCCTTTTGTCAGATTTCCTCGATAGCGCGAGATGTGTTTTCAGTTGATTCTGCATTTGATATTGTTGAACCTTTTGGTTGTTCAATGCGAAGATCAGAGTAAGTAGAACTCATTATTTTCTTTCATTACGCTGCAATTATTGACTTGTGCCCAGCACAGGTCAAAGTGTGATTTGAAATATTACGACTGTACAGTGTACACTGTATTTCACGTACCGTAAGTGGAAAAACTTTGTGATCAGAGGAGCTCTCAGACATGGTCGCTGACGGAATCATAGGCAGGGGGGTGCACTCGAACTAATAAATATTTGCAAAAAAAAACAAAAAAAAAAAAAACAATTTTTTTCTAAAAAAATCTCTAAATCACTCCCCCCCCTTAAATAAATAAATAAATAAAATGAAATAATTAGATTTTTTTGTACTAAAAATTAAATGATTTTTTTTTTTGACAAACATTCTTTCCCCAAAAGCCAGGGGGTGGGGTGCATGTGAACCTCCCTGCCAGTAATTACAAATACATTATAAGAATGACTATCCATTTGATTTACTCATCGACTGTTTAACTTTTGCTCCCAAAATACCACAGAAGCTTCTATTACACATTAATTTTAAGTGGCTACCTGTTTTTATAGGAGAAACTCGTTACTTTTTTTATAGATGATTTTTATTTGTAAAACTGAAATATGGATTAATAACCAGATGCTAAGGCATGCGTTTGCTTTGAAAATGAATTATGGGGTACAAGCTCTAGTTCTTTTGAAAACTTTAGCTCTTTTTACAGCCATCGACTCAGATTCCGACTGTCTTGGTCCGACTCTGACTCCATTGCATAGCCGGGTTGCGGACTCGCAGGAAGAAAGCCCGCCTCCCGACTCCGATTCTTAGATTTTTAAAGCCTTCAACTCCCGACTCCGACTTCCTCAACCCAATATCAGTCTGACTCCTGCTCTCCGACTCCGATTCCGCAGTCCTTGGTCACAACAACTTGCCTCTCTTTCTCATTTTTCAACGCAAGGTTTTTCAATCACATGCGCTAGTGCTGTACCATCAGTCGGTCACACAAATAAGACAACAGTTATAAACAGAAAATGATAAGTAAAGCCGTAATTGAAGGGCTTGGGAGATGAAGAGGTTATGTGACAAAACAGAAATTGAGAGTAATTAAAGTTTCAAGTTTTACTGTTGCAGTTGTTGCAGCTTTTTTGTTTTCTGGTTTTGCCGTTAGTGTGCGTATGAAATTGGTCTAATGACATCTACTTTTTGATGTACCGTAAAATGGGGTGTACAGGAACAGCGGGGTCAATCGGAACAAAACTTCCCGACCGTACAAAGAAATTCTTCATAAATATACTATTGGTATTTTTCGCCATGAATTTTTTTTAGAAAGGTAAGATCATAGAAAGTAGGAAAAATTACTTTTGTCAATCTGGCAACGCCACTGGCTTCTAAGGAGGGCTGCACGTGGAATGCTAAAAAACATCACATTTTCATAGACTGCAAAACTTCACATGCATGAACAAACCTTCTAATATTTAAAAACTAAGAGTGGTATGTTTCAATTATACATGTATCTGAACAACAGAATACCACATTAGAATTTACATTTTTTATAAATTGTGTCATAAAAATGAAGAATTCCGAAAAATGCCATAGGAAAAAAAATTGCGAGGTGAATCGGAACACTTAGTTCTGTTGTTCCAATTCAAACTTATTTGAAGGAAACTGTTTGAAAAATCAAGATTCTAACCCCAATTCTTCTAATCAAGACAAGGACAAGGATTTATTACTGTTTATCCCTTCTCGTGGAGCAACTAGATCTTAGAATGACAAAAAGTTGCAGATTTTAAAAGATTTTTTCTCCAGGAGACTTTTTTTTACTTGAAATACGAGGGGAAAAGTCACATAGACTTTATGTAATAAAAGTTCATCACACAGACAGTGATGAATAAGCGAAAAAAACTTTCAGGACAATCCCCGAAACCCAGAGATTTCAAGAAACTAAAGAAAAGGCAGAGTTTATCCCAGGAGATGTTATGAAAAAACTTAAGCCAAGTCACAATTGCTAGTTTTAAGGGCAAGTACATATTTGTGGACGACATGAGTGACTTCCATTCATGTTAAATCTTGGTGTTTCAATTCAAAAGCATTTCTTAAAATTACTTTTCATTTTTCATAAGTTCAAAAATTTTTTGAATTTTGACAAATTATAAACGTTTACTGGTATTGAAATTATACATTTATTTGACAGTAATTATCTGTTCTTATTCTCTCCCAGCAATATTACTCATGTTTGTGAGACTTATTACAGGTTAAAGTGAAAAAAATAAAAATTTTAACACGTGTTCCGATTGACTCCTATCAGCGGGGTGATTCGGAACACCCATAATTTCCAATATATTTTAATAATAAGTATTCAAAATGTTTTGTCTTTGCTTGGAATATCAAAAGTAAAGCAATACCGAAGTTTTTAGCCAAAAAACCAAATTAAAAAAAATCTTTTAACTGCTTTTTCTACAAGCAAAGCTGAAAAGTCTTCCGATTCACCCCATTTTACGGTACTAAGTTTTATTTGCTTACATGTATCCACTAATTACCATTGTACAGAGTGTTCATTTTTTAAAATGTTTCATGGCCCCTTCATCTTCTAAGACTTTCAATTATCTTCGGCTTAAAATATATAAAAAAAAATAATAAAATAAAATACATTAAAAAATTAAAACAGCAATAACTGAATTTGCCGGCTTTGGATGAATGTGCCGGTTCGACTGTCAATAAGATTCAACGTTCGAGAAACGTTTAAAGCATTACATATTGTCCTTTATCATTGAATGTGAGAAATGTGTTCTCTTTATCAAAAACTCGCCCTTTTATTGTTAACATATAAAAAACAATAAACAAGTAAAAAAATAGAATAGCTGTTTATGCTATCTTTAGTTGACCCTGTTACGTAGAGCCGGCGAGAGACCGTGTCAGCCTTGTGGGAAATTTGGGGCCCGGCCTATAAGAAGGGACTGGCTCGAATTCGGAGTGGCAGGGCCGCCGTGGCTCTCGGCGACCCTGCTGTTAGGTCAATTTTAACCAAGTGATGCTGCAAAGATTTTGCAGTCGAACAACAATTTTTACAACGAGAGCTTAATTTCAGGCGAAAGAAGTGCCGTCCCCCCTTATGCAATTCTTTAACGTAGATGAATTCATTCATAACTTTTTCTTTTCAAAATCCTTAGAAGGAAAAAATTGATTTCAAAGATTCTTTGACCTAGTTCCCGTTATTTATTTCGTCGAAATCAAACTCAGAATGCCTAATTCCTTGTCATTCCGATCAGTAGAGAAAAATATATTGACGAAAAACGATTCAGGAATCACACCATATAAAAAAGGCTTCTTTCAAAGTCTAAATTCACCGATCAAGGAAAAATAATCGAACGAAATACCAATTTCTGTTTTCAAAGGAAATCATTGAAGCTACTCGCTATAAAACGTAAATTTTAAGATATTTATTTTTACAACTTAGAAACAAAAAGTCCTACCGAGATTTAATAAAGAGTTGCAATAATCTAGAATTTTGCTTAAAGTTTAGAAGGAAGTATAATTATTTCTACGATCTGCGACTTCTGCGAAGCAGAAGCAGTTTTACTTAAAGTGTGTCTGCATTATTTATATTACAGGGAGCTGAGTTTACCTCTTTTATAATGATACCCTAATATTTTATGCACAATTTAAACCAGATGCTCAATTTGCCGCTTTTATAATGGTCAAACATTTTATATACGGTTTAAATCTAATGTATTAGGATAATTCTCAAAATAGTGGAGAATTTTTGTCCTCAAACATTCAAAATAATTTGTCAGGCTTTCTAGAGTTTTTTTTAACTTTAGATATGTATGATTTGTTAATGTTCCTAATTTGGCCCAAAACTCACTTTTTAATTAAAAATACTTAAAAGCAACTCAATAACAGTTTGAAATATCATTAGAGCGCTGATGTCCTCTAACATTTATGTCTTGTATAGTTCTACATTTTTGAAGTAAATTCATGTTAAAAACCAAAAGTGTTATTTTGTGCTTAAATGAGTATGAAGAGATTATTTATATAAAAGATTCCTTTTCTAAAAGTAAAATTATATTACTTAGCAAACGCATTGAATTTTCCCCCATAATTCATTTTCAAAACTAGTACATGCTTTAGTAGCTGGTTATTAATCTGTGTTTCCTTTTTACAAATAATAAAGGGTCATTCCATAGAAATGTTAACCTCAGCCGAAGAAAAAAAAATTCCGAAGTGAAAAAAGTATCGAAGAAAAGATAAATAAATAAATAAATAAAAATCATACAACATAAGAAGTTTAAAAAAATTGAAAAAGTATTGTAATTAGCACTGATATTAGCCATAATAAATAGTTTGTAGTGTGTTTACTGCTTGTTAATCGATGGTTACGTTAGTCACGTTACGTTAGTCACACTCCATCTTGAGTAAAAGTGACACTTAAGACTAAAAAAAGTTATGATTTAATAAATGTGTTCTATGTTTTTAAAGGCCAACTTTACACATTTTTCAAATATAGCATTCAATTTTTAACACTAGCTTCACTTAGAGAAATTTTTGCCTCACAGCATGAGCATTAATTTTTAGGGTTGCAAAAATGTTACGTTAGTCACGCTGTCCTTTTCGTTGAAAACATATCAACTGTCAGTAATTTTGTTTTAAATTCTTAGCAGAAATGATACATAGATACCATATACATATTAAATCCACCAGCACAACTAAAAAATAGTTTTTTATTCTTTAAGTTACAAGTAAAAACAGTTACAAAATCAGCTCTAAATGTTACGTTAGTCACTATAGAATGACCCTAAACAACTCCCTGATCATAACAATTTAAAAATCATAGCGTTTCCGCGTCAAGGTCACGAGCCACCTATCTGTCCATGGTCAAGCGTTATAGTGATAATCTAATTGGAGAAGTGCCCCTTTCATTCTACGTTTGAGATTAATGTTTAAAACCTAGTTAAATTTGATGCAGTAGTTTTTGCTCTAAAACTGCCACAAAAAACCGTTCTCCCACATACAGATATAGGCATTTTCCGAAAATGGTCAAATGGTCAAAATGGACTCAGTAGGGTCAGGAGGGTAAAATGGGTCAAAAAAGAGCACTTTTACAATAAAGCTTTCACAGCAAAAAATATAACAATTCAACCAGTGAATAAACTGCTCAGGTTATGCAAATGACTCTTCCTCATGACATTTAAAGTAAAATATCTCGGAAAAAACAAAATATTAAGACCGATGAAAATGTGTTGTCAATGACTGATTTTACCCCATAGCGTGGATTAAAATGTCTCACTAGTGGGGTAAAATGAGTCATGATTTAAATGATTTAATTTCACGATTTATTGAATAGTAATTCTGTACTTTTGTTCATCAATGAGAAAACAATTAGCATATAAACATTTCTAGAAAGTTATATTGTCCTCTTGATTTATTTCAGGGCCAGGAATGTCTAGCACTCTTTACGATACATTTTTCCACATATCATCTCTCTCCGGAAACAAAAAGCTTTTACTGTATTTAAAAATTTCATTGCACATTATTCTACATTGTGATGAAGAATGATGTCATGAAAATATACTTTTTCGACATTTTCCACAAAAAACGTAACTTGTTCCCATTTTCCAAGTATAAAAGCACAAGTATCAATGCACTTTGATTCAGTTACAAATTTCTTATAAAGAAAAGGTTTATTTATTATTTTTTTAGTTTCGTATTTGTGTCAGTTCCATTGATTTTTTATGTCTTTAGACTTTTTCAGCATGCAATCTTTTCAATATTGTCGAGCTCGTTGAAATTTCACAAGTTTCTTTCTGCATGCGTGTAGTTTTCTCTTCTGGTGTCTTTTAAAGTTTCTTCTTTTCTTTTTTTTTTTGGTTATTGGTGTATAGGAGAGAGTGTGCTTATAATAGAAGTTTAAATATGCATAAAAATAAAACATATGCTTGACTTGCCTTGTTCCAATATTGAAGAAGCAGCCTCACTTGTTGTTGAGATCTTAGATGTAGGTGCCGTTCCTTCAACTGCATTATTTGAGTTCAGCTCTGTAGAATTTCTATGATTTGGTTGCCGAAGCTTCTTTCTTTGGCGAAAATAAGCCACTTTTGCTCATATTCCTAACAACATTTCCTGAAGGAAGTTCTTCGTGCCAAAGCTGTGCTTTTAATTTTGGCTTTTTGATTTTATTTAATTTTTTGCACTAAATAATATATTTGTGTATCAAAAGAATGAAAAAGCAATATAATGTTTGTTTTAAATTAGTACATACATACATGACAACAAAACATGAGTTAGTAAGCAAAAAATATAATTTGATCTTAAGTATATGCTAAGCTTAATCGAATGCGAAAAATGACCCATTTTACCCCACGCATAATCCTGAAAATTTCATTTTTGCTGTTTTTTCTTCAACATTTTATGAAGTTATTCCTGAAAATGTGCTCTATGCAGTATGTTAAAAACTTAATGTGTATTTCCATTTATTTTTCTTTAAATCAAAAGTTTTCATAATGATCACAGTCAAGCGTCTTTTAAGAAAAACACTTAATCGCTAATATCTGAAACTTTAAAGTGGAAGTTGCACCTTATTTTGCACATAAAATGTTGCCTGGTGTCAATAATACATAAAAATGGCAACGCAGAAAGAAAATATTATTTGCACAATTTTTAAAGAATTTTCTAAACACTGAAAGAGCCTGACCCATTTTGCCCCAACTGACCCTGCACCTCAAAACTTGCTAATCCGTCTAAGTTCAAAAATGTTCATGAATCCAGTACTTTTTTTCCTTCGTATTAGCAAAAGAAGAAAGAAATAAGCTATTAAATAAAGTGAAAATTTCGATTAAAATCCCAACTAAATAAAGCATCAAAAGCGCCATTAAAATGTTAAATAATACTACAAACAAATAAATGGAGTCACATTAATACGCACTTAAAGTTCCGTGAAAATAAAAATAAAAAGGAATAAAAGGGCAAAAATGGCGTCGACATAGGAAGACCATTAATCGAAAAAGTCCCCAAGTTATCCGCACGTGACAACTCATAAATTTCATTCAAAATAATAATTTTAAAATGCAATGAACAAATATTTTACTTTAAAAAATCACATATGCGTTTGTGATTTCTTAAACACTTAAGTTTTGTTCACCACCCTTTTAAATTATTATTTTTAATTAAAAACAGAAGTTGTTAAGTGCGGGACTAAGTGACCATTTTCCATGAATTTGCCTAGTGCTTTTTTTACATTTTCGCCAACGGTAAAAAGCAGAAAAGTCGGCAAGCCAAGTAAAGTAAGTACCTAACACAGAAAAGTATTTCTATTTAATACTCCTCAACTTTTCTCCTACATTTGATTGACCTTCTCCATTTCATAACAGATTCCAAGTGATGAAGGTTTCTCACCCTGAAAAACCACTGCAACAGAAGATAATCCTAATCACCTTATAACACCGCCATTTTTCCACGGTCAAACAGCCGGATAATTTAACACCGAATTACACTCCCTCGATATTTAATCGCTGTTTATCTCGGGGAGAGCTGTCAGCGTCTGGTTTATGACGTCTTTAATGTTATCACTCTCCGTCTTTTGAAATAAATCTAGTAGCTCTATTAAAAGTTCTTTTTTCGGGGATATCTCTGTTGATGCACCTTGTCTTTTATGGACGCAGCCTTTTCGTCGGCACGACGATCACGTGCGACGAGCCTGGTCAAATATTTCGTTTCAAAACATTCCGTGTGGGGAAGTGTCGAAACAGAGTATGCTTTAGAAGTAGTCTTACGGTGAAGTTCATCTTCCCTTTTAATCTGTTGTTTCAAATTTTTTTTACTTTTTGTGCTAGAGAAAATATCATATCATTTCTATCAGGCGTTTAACCCTTCACTGCACGGTGTGCCAGATCTGGCACAAACCAAATAAACCCTCATATATTCCTATGATTTTTAAATGCAGTTAAACTGAGCTTTGTGCCCCTTCTACAACATTGCTATAACAGTTTAGTGTGATTTTTATGCACTAGTTAGTTGTACTAGGGTAGGTATTACAGTTCTTGCTTTTGAAAGAAAGAGTGTCTGTATTTCCGTTAGAAGTGTACTTAGTCATTATTTCCTTTGTTCTAAAAATGTTTAAATACACTTAGTGGAAAATTTGTTTATACCACTTATGGCACAAAACACATTGTAGATTATTACACTTATCGGTATACAAAGCATATGCTATGTGCTTTGTGCTATATATAAAACAAACAATTAAAACATCATTTTTGGTGCACATTTTTAAGATTAATTTTTTTCTTCATTTTTCCTGAACTCAGGGCTATTTAAAAGGTAACAAATGATTTTTTGCATGAAAATATAAAAAATCGTGCAGTGAAGGGTTAAAAGTGTTCTGTTGAAATGTACTAAACACTTTCCAGCTTTTGAAAGTACTCTGTACAAAGACACTATATCACCAATAGTATTGGGACAATTTTACGAAATTGCACTTTTCAAGGGCCCCCCACACGCTCCGGAAAACCCGAAGACTTTCCTTGAGGAAAACTTCAAAAGAATTCCTCCAGGAAAACCTCAATAGAGAGGGGTGTGGAGATCCGCAGTAATGTCGCAACAGAATTCGCCTATACACGCGGAAGATTGCTTCGAGGAACTCTTTCGGATTTTTCGGAGCGTTAGAGGCGTCCTTGAAAATTTCTCGAGAAAAAAAAAAGCCAATTGCTCTGAAACTTTTGTCACATAAATTTAGGCTTCAGGTGATACCCCCCCCCCCCTCCAAAAAAAACCTGTATTTAGGGGACCAAAGGAAAAAAGGGGGGATTGGATGGAAGACGAATACGTTTTGTGATATTCCTTCATCGTAAATAGCTGGGAATATACTGAAAAATTTCTGAAATTAATTTGCATACTATGCATTATTGAAGGACTTGGGAGATGATGGGGTTATGTAACAAAACCCTAATTTAAAGTAATTTAGGTTCAAAGTTTTATTATTGCAGCTTTTCGTTTTCTAATTTTGTCGTTAAGTGAGAGTATGAAATTAGTCTAATGTCATCTTATTTTCTAAAGTACCGAATTTTATGTACTTGTATTCATTGCTTACCTGTGTCCAGATTGTATTTTCAAAAAATGTAACATAGCTCTCTCATCCACGAAACCTTTCAAATGTTTTAAATATTTTCATTAAAAGTACCACTAATGTTCCCGAAGATGCATTTCTTTCAAAACTGCTAATTTTATTCGTCAGTTTTAGCTCATAACAAGCAGTTTTTCGTCAAGCCTTATCAAAACTTCAGAAAAGATAACAGCATACAAGAGAAATATGGATACTAAAATTTCAAAATAAATAAATAGATAGATAAATAAAATAAAAATTAATTAAAATATGCACATTTAAAGTAATATTTTTTTCACGGAGCTTTACGAACGATAGCAATTTATAGCTTTAAAAATTTCGCACTCGTATAGATGCAGCATCTCATAAAAAATTCCAGTTGAATATCTTTAAAATTTAGGAAGATATCAACTATCTAATGAGCTATGTTTTAATAATTCTCCAGAGCGCAAAGAATTATAAGAAATTATTAACAAATATGTTTTTATCAGCAATCACTCTGTAGAAACGCTGGAAGATCGAAAGCAAGTGTTGCCAATTTGCGAGTGATCCTTTACAATTTGTCACCTTACTTAGAATAATTGCGTAAGACGTATAAAGAATCTGATATCTTTCTAAATTGTTCAACTGGAATTTTTTATCAGTTGCTGCAACTATATGAGTACAAAATTTTGAAGAAAAAATTGCTGTCGTTCGCGCATGCACCGTGAAAAATTAAGAAAAAGAGCTGAGCAAGTAGAAAATCGCAGAGGAAGTGCCAAAGAAGTTAATGGCTCTGAAAGAATATTTGAGGCATTGATAAAATTTGGCGACAGCCTTGTTGACTTGGTTGGATCTGGAGGACGCTTTGAGGAAATGGGAGAATCAATGATTTGAGCATCCTTCTTTCTTTGGATTCAACCTCATCAGTAGTATATGAAACTTTAAAATTCTCATGAGTTTAAATATTGCTGTCCAGAATTTTTATTAAATAGAATAGGTACTGTCAGATAAGAGGACAAACTAACTATCCTTTCGGCATCTTATCCGCCGAGCCGTACGTCATCTTTCATCGCTCCGCCGTTTTCGCTTTACATTGGTTTATCAGATCCATAGCTTATAGTCAATATCGTGCACCCTACTAAGTTCCTTACACTACAACATGAATTTTTCGAACAATGAATGCCAGAAAAGAAATTACTTATCATTGTTAGAGTAACACCTTGGGGGGGAAGGTATAAAGTCGGAAGAAAAAAAACCACACGCAACAAAATTTCGTGTTGGTAGTTGCGGATTGCAAAACAGTCCACTCCCACATTTCTTTCAGTGAACTTTGTTATCACATGACTCTCAAAGTACTGAGACACGTGTTGATATACCAATTAGGATTATAAAAATGCTAAATCCGTCATGTTACCCGATTCGTCATCTTACTCTACTAGTTTTAACCAACAGCAGATCTCACCTCGCTTTTCGCTATCTTTCTGATAATGTAATTTTACAGTTGATTCTGGATAACTCGAGGTCCCAAGGGACCAGCTAAAAGCTTCTAGTTATTGGAAGTTCGAGTTATAGGAAGTTCCCACAGACCCAATGAACACTTCGAGATGAAGGAATATTCGAGTTATCAGGACTCTATTGTATGTGATAACTAAATAAGCAAATACTGCTCCATACATGAGCAGCGATATTGGCAAGGAAACATTCTTGCCATCATTTTTGTTATTGTATCTGATTCAGAATTTTATAACTTATAATGAACAGTGTTCCATTTTGGGTTCTCGGCGTAATTGCAGTAACGCTTTGAGTAGACTCAATAAAAGTTCCATAATTGTTTGCATATATTAATTAAACAAATCAGACACGAAAGCAAACAAGCTTAAGCTTTTTCTTTTACTTAGGTAGAGCAGCCTACTGGCGTCAAGAAGCGAACAGAAACTTGAAATCATCTCTGCGACTCCGAAGAATTGAAGGCTTGGCCAAAAACGTGATCTTGTTCTTGGGAGATGGAATGGGACTCTCGACTGTCACAGCTACCCGCTTCTACAAGGGTCAAAAAAAGGGAGGGAAAGGAGAAGACGAAGTTCTCTCGTTCGAAAACTTCCCTTACGTCTCTCTCTCTAAGGTAAGATTTAGATTTCAATTTGTTAGAACATCAACCAAAAAATGGTGAATAAATATTATATGGTGAAATATATAAAGATCAATAATGCTGGCTGAAAAACCGGTTAAACGTTCATGCAAGTGCCATGTATTGTAAATTGTGTTCAACGCGAGATTGTTCAACACAAAGTAAGAAGGGTGTAACTTTGTTAATCGAAACTATTTATGAACATCAAGTAAAAAACTGATAAATGCCTTCAAGTTTTAGAATCCTTCAAATATAATTGGGCAATTCCATTTCGATACAAGCATTATTTGCTACACAAAACAGCTTCCAAAGCTTCCAAACACGTTACACTCTCCCTTTGTTTCAATAATTTGATGAAGAACGTGGACTTTACTTCTGTAAAACACAGTCATATTTTGAAGATTTCGAGAAACAATATTTATACGATGTATAAAGCAGTAAGTAACCGCCCTTAAGCAAGGGCTAAGGCAGAAACATGCAATACACCGCCAGCTCGTTTATTCCAACCATGGACTGCAGTTTCGTGCTTATTATGCACTCACCATCATGGTATAGGAACTAAACAAGCTGGGGGCAAAAATCCTCTTATAGAGCAAAGAGAGCCAACAAAAACTTGTAGCTGCGAAAATTCGATTACCAGCGACAGCTCGAAAATTTTGAGGCAAGGCTCGGGTATAAAGCACAGTAAGTAACCGCCCCTAAGATGAGTGTATAATAAGCACGAAACTGCAGTCCATGGTTGGAATAAACGAACTGGCGGTGTATTGCATGTTTCTGCCTTAGCTCTTGCTTAGGGGTAGTTACTTACTGCTTTATACCTGAGCCTTGCCTCAAAATTTTTGAGTTGTACCGTACCAAGTGCGGTCGCTCGCTGATAATCTAATTTTCACATTACCTACCAGTTTTTGTTGGCTTTCTTTTCTCTATCAGAGGAGTTTTGGCTCCAGCTCGTTTAATTCCTATATCATGATGATGAGTGCATAATAAGCACGAAACTGCAGTCCATGGTTGGATTAAACGAGCTGGCGGTGTATAGCATTTATACGATGGTTTTTTGGCTCCGTCACGAACGAGGTTCGTTCGTTACGGTGAAAATAATATTTCAATATTTTTTCTGCAAATCTTCGAAGCGTAACTGCATTATATAGAAGTAGAGACGATATTCATCCTAAAGTTGGTGAAATAAAACAAGGATTTAACATAGTTCCAGTCTTTGTAAGCTGTTTTATGAAAAACAGATTTGTCTGTTACCGTGGAATTGCCTAATTGCCAGCGTTATGTACAAACTGTGAGGTGGAAATCGTAGCAGCACCTGTTCTTTTGATAGTTCAGATAAAGTGTTTACTACCACAAGTTTGTCTGAAACAATACTGAAGCAAATGTCATGCAACGAAACTCAGGAAAACTTAGAAATCAGGAAAAAGTTACGACTTTCACATCGTTGGAAAGGGGTTGTAGCAGGGCCTAATTAATGCACGGTCCAACAGGTGCGTGGACCTGGACACCACACTTTTAGGGGCACCAAAAAAGGGTAAATTTCTTTCTCTCTACCTTTTTTTAAAAGCAACTACTTTGAAAATATGCAGATTTTCTTGTGAGAGGGACACCAAATTTTACCAGGACCTGGGCATCACTTTGGGCTTGATCGAGCCTAGGGTTGTACTGTACACAATACTAGAGACTATACTGAAGGACTGTAAAACTGCAGGTATCCTACGACTTCCATATCGTTAGAAACGGGTAATGCACAATGCTGGTGACTATATTGAAGAATTGTAAAACTTGCGACTTTGTCTTAATCCATCCCTAAGATGAAGCTTAGTGGCACTGCTTCAGAACTTTTCCAGAGATTCTTGGAGCACTAGACCGCTCCATTCGAACTATCAACAGTTCCCACTATTAAAGTTTCAACCCTTGAATGACACATGTGTGAAATTTTACCTTTCAATTGCAGTCTTGTGGGTTTTAGATGATACTCTTTGCAGCTTCGATAAAGCTTTTTTGCTACACCTTTCTGTGTTAGCTCAAGTTTTTTATAATTAGTTAAGCCATGAACTAGGCTCTTTAAACCCATTTGTTTTGACATTTTTAACTCAATTTTCTTCTGTTCAAGATGTAAAAAATACTTTGAGCGAGTCCTTTGTTTTCTAGTCAAATTAAGGTTTTTTATTTTTTTCAATTATCAGCAGTTTTTGTTAAATGCATTTTATAGTTTATTTTGTACAGCATATTTGAGACTATATTAAATTGCAAGGAGGCGCTTAAATGTCTGACGTTGTTAAAAAATTAAAAAAAGCTATTAGAAGAGAAATTTTAAAGAAATTGTGAATTCTAAAAATATAGCCTCTCACTTAAATAACACTTATAACTTCACTATTTTCAACATTTCTTTGTTAGACATACGGTTTGGACAGACAGACATCTGATTCTGCGAACACAGCCACAGCCTATCTCTGTGGCGTGAAAGCCAACTATGGTACTATTGGAGTGGATGGAAGAGTGAAATATGAAGAATGCGCGTCATCTCTTGACAATTCTACTCACCTGGATTCGATTCTGAAATGGGCTCAAGACGCAGGTAAGATTTCTTTCAGCGAATGTAGTCCGATATAAAAATATTTTTGAAAAAAAAAATTGAACCGACTTCGGAACTTCACTCGGCAAGTGCTCTAAAAAGTAAAAAATAATTTTATTCTTTGAACACCATCGACACTACATTTAAACATAAGTTTTGAAGTCGGCGCAAAAACACAACATAGAATCATACTAAACTATAATTTAACTATATATATAAATTGCAATGAATCCAGGTTCTTTAATCGCATTCCCATACACTACATCGACAACCATATATTTATGTAATGGTACAAATATTCAGCTCTTAATTTTCAGTGGCTTCTCTGAAAAATGTTGGCAAAATGTAGTTAAACATCATTTCACCTATAGTTTTTGCACCGACTTCAAAACTTATGTTTAAATGTAGTGTCGATGGTGTTCAAAGAATAAAATTATTTTTTACTTTTTAGAGCACTTGCCGAGTGAAGTTCCGAAGTCGGTTCAATTTTTTTTTTTCAAAAATATTTTTATTTTATTCTTTTTAGTGTAAATGTACATATGAAATAAAGTAATGTTTCCATTACAAAACTTCACCTAATTTGCTTCAATAAATGCTTCATAAAATAAACTATAAGGAAAAAAAAGAAGGAAAGTATCAACGCGTCTAAAATTTTAAACGATTGACACTAAAAAATAATCCTTGTTGTTATTCTCTGGTATTTTTTTGTGTACTAGTTTAATCAAAGGCTAAATATTAACGGCTTTTCAACTAATTTATATTTCAAAACAACACTAGATTCTCGCGGTTCATAAAATTTTACGACGTATTACGTACGTGGCCGCTAATGAGTTTCATGTTTGCTTCAGTTAAGCCTTCATTCAGAATTTTCATTATCGTTATAATAACTGTTTCATATTAATCACGTTTTATAACAATGGAGTTCATATCTAATCATTTAGGACAAATCGTATTAAATTTGAGCAAAAATTTGGAGATTTTCCTCACTTTCTTCAGAATTCCTGTATCAAACCTTATGTAAATTAAGACTAATAAAACCTGAAATATTACGAATGAATTAGTACTTGGTACGACTTTTAGTTCGTTGGAGTTTAGGAGAAAAAAGCAGGACATAGAAAGATACTCGGTTTAAAATTTTCAAAAAGACCATAGAAATGAATTAAATTATGCAATCCAGAGAAGCCTAGCTTTCAAAATGGTCATTATTACGATTACTGTGATCCCAATTTTTTTTTCGAAAGATTTCTGCAGGTTCCCGTTATCGAACCCGGACCACGAGAGGATGGGACCAATCGGAAAGAAAGACCTTTCTATCAAAAAAAGAATTTTTGAAATCGGTCCAGGCATCTTCGAGTAATCTTATAACATACAAAAAAAAAAAAAATTTCTCCGACGAATTGTATAACCTCCTCTGTTGAAGTCGGTTAAAAATAGATTTTTTCTTAGAGCAGATATTACTAAATGGCGGAAGCAAGTTCAATTATTGGCTTATAAAAAGATGAAACAAAGATCCCAAGTGTCCAAGGTTGAACATCGACGAATGAGAGACACATTTTGCGTTAAACAAATGCAATAAACCCAATTTCTTCCAATACTTTGCTTTATAATATATCACTTGACTTCAGATCTGTGTTTCAAAAATTGAAGACTACACTCCTTCCACCTTTATCATTTCTCATACCCTGCGCGAGTGCGAAAAAAAAAATCGTATTTCAAGTTAAACAGTGGAAGAGCCTGAAATCCACAGAACAATTTCTGAATGAAGGTCCAACTGTACAAAGTCGTCTTGTTCGCAGTAGTCCTGATGCACGTACAAAATTGATTATAACGTATAATTTCTTTGTAAACGTAGCATGTGATTGTTCTTTATGTGCAGTATTCTGACCGCCCTATATTATCCCCTTTATTCTATCCAAAAACTGCTGGTTCATCTTTGTTAGGGACTAACCAGGGAGGAATAAGCCGCAACGGAGTTGAAGCCAGGTGTCATATCATTGAAGATGAGAGTGCCAACAAACTAGTAGCTAAAAAATGTATCACTATACTACTTTCAGCTTCAATGCGATGATATCTGCCTTCTGCTCGGTTTCTGTCTATTCCAGGCTAATGAATTCATAACAAGGACAACACTACAGTTCCTGGATGACATAACCGGGCTTTCGGTATAGTGCAGGTAGTTCTGCCTTAGCCGTGGCTTAAGGGTGTAATGAACATAAAAAAATGTTTTCTATGTCAGTTTTGGAACTTTGAATCTATGTGCCAAAAATGCAAAATTAATCTCAAAGTTTTCAGTGAAAAATTTTCTTTAAGGTTTAATACGTTTTCAACTCTATCACCAATGATTTTAAAATAAAACTCTCGATAAAGTTTTTTCGTAAGTCATTGCTATTTTCAATCGCTCCCTCACCCCTCTTTTATTTGTAGGCAAATGGACGGGAGTCGTAACAACTACTCGTGCGACGCATGCAACACCGGCGGGGGTGTACGCGCACACAGCAAGTCGAGAGTGGGAACAGTCTGTACCAGATTCAAGATGCAAAGACATTGCCAGACAACTGGTTGAGGACTCTCCAGGCGAAGATATACGAGTAAGTTAACTTTATCAGTTGCTGAGTTCTTTCCAGATATTGGAAAGCCATATGTTATTTTATGCTGAGTTGACTATTATTTCAGGCTGTTGATTTACGCTGCGTTTTCATGTTATAAATGTTTAGATTTTCTAAAAATGAGTCTAATATTGTGCCCGGTTTTCCCATGGTAAAGCAATAAATTCGTTTTCAAATACTCATAAAACGTAGCAAAGAGTCAACCTTAGTTATAAAATGACGTACAAGTTTCAAATATTTTATTTGTACTAAATACTTCTCTGTTGAAACAGGTAATTCTGGCAGGAGGTCTGAGTTATTTTCTTCCCTCAAGCACAGAACTAAATGGAACCAGAGGTTCAAGGAATGACTCACGTAACCTAATTGAGTATTGGTTGAAAAGCAAGGCAGGCAAAAAGGCAAAAGCCATTTTCAATGCTGAAAGTCTTCGAATGGTCAAATCAGAAGAAGTAGACTATTTACTTGGTAAGTTCCCATGCATGAATGAATAATCATGGCTTCCTAGGTGCCCTCTCCAAGTATTGTTCTCCCGATGAATGTCATGATACGGTTTTATCTTTAACACTTTTACTGCTGAGTTACGAGATAACTCGTGGTATGTGAGCTTAGCTGATAGAGTTCACTTCGAGTTACAGTGCCTGCCGCTTATTAAAATTACATTTTTCCTAAGGGCATTTGATTTTATAAAACAGCTGATTTTATAAACCGACATACCTAAATTTAAAGAAATTTTTTTTAAAGATTACTAATCTGAAAAAAAAATAAATTACTGTATTTCTATATAGTTTTAAAAGTTTCAAAATACAGTAAACTAAATAGGATTTTCATTTTTATTTGTAGACGGGTCTTGAAATACTGGCTTATAGATATTTAATTAACGGAAATCGTATATACATTGAAGAGTTAAAATTTGGCATACATTTCTTCATTTTCCGAGACTATTCCACTTCTTGGTCTACATAACTTTGAAATTATTATGTTTGTGACAATTTTGAACATAATTATAACTGTCGTTTTCAAATTTTATCATACGATTGCCAAAAACTTGATTTTATAAAACGGCGATACTGATTTTATTAAAGGATAGTTTTAACATGTTTTGATATTGTAAGGATTCGGTTCCCGCAGATTTGATTTTAAAAAGTGACAGATTTTATAATCAGGGTGATTTTATTAGTGGCGGTTACTGTACCTTGTAGTTCCTGCATTTACTATTCCAACCTATATGTGATACTCAGGCATAAGTAGAAATACAGTGGAACATCGATAACTCGACACGTGGATAACTCAAAAACCTCAGTAAGTCGACATTTGTTTTTCCATTAGTTGGTCCAATGCTAATTCCAATGCTCCCAATGCGGGGTAAACCTCCCTAACTTGACACACATTTACAAGAACCTCTAAAAGGCGACATCCACTTGCTATTTAAATCCACTTTTTTGCAAACGATACTCCTTCATATTGACCATTTCTGATAATTTTGCGGTTTGTACGTCAATCAATTCATTGTTTTCTAGAACGAATTCTTTACGAGAACTCTTCCTAGTACTCAGAGAAGACAGACGCTATATTTTGGGCTGTTGGTGTAGTCCAACGGGTAGGAAGGGTTTGCAGAATTGTACCTAGGACAGTCTAGATGAGAAAGAAAGCAGCACTAGCACTACACGTTTTTCAAGCAAGTGTGATCAGGCCTTTTCTCTTTGATAATCAGCTTTTATCTCTCTTCAAAAATTAAGAATTTTTCCCTACTAAGGTATTCAAAATTGTCTTATTTGTTTTGTTACGTCCTTTTCAAACAAATAAAAAAAGAAAGAAAGAAAAAACCATTATTTTTTGTAACGGTTATGGTAAGCACCAGGGCTGCGGAGTCGGAGGAAAAATGGTCGACTCCGACTCCGACTCCGGGATTTTAAAACTTTCGACTCCGACTCCGACTCCGACTCCCGACTCCTGCTTTTTTTTTTATTATTTTTTTACCCAAATATGAAGAGGGAAAAACCCTAAACAAAGGTAGAAGTATTAAGTCCATTTTTAAAAGTTTCATTTTTATTCATGGTCGTAGATAGGACTCACGTTAGGGGGGCAGATAGCAAGCTGGGGTATCCCAGTCGGAGGTCATGAGAGGGCATTGTGACCTCTCAAAAAGTTCAATTTTCTCAAGAATTCTCGCAGGTAATTTCACCACATTCACCTCAATTCTCGGAGGTCACTGTGACCTCCCAAAAAGTCAATTTTCTCCAGAGCAAAAGACAAGTGCCGCTCTTGTCATTTGACTCCGTACAAAACTAATCCTTTTCTTGTTAAATGGCCAGACTTTATTTTAACACATTGCATTTTTGCTGCAAAGACCCGCTATTTGAAGCACTTTATAATGATCCTAGATGCTAAGGATTTGGATATTGGACGCTGAAAATTTGTATCTGTTAGTTTCAAAGATATGTTTTGACCTCCATAAAATTTCATCCAAATCGGAGGTGGTCGGAGTCGGAGTCGGAGTCGACATGTTTTTCAGCGACTCCGACTCCTTTGGTCCAAAATCAGTCCGACTCCGACTCTTCGACTCCGACTCCGACTCCGCAGCCCTGGTAAGCACTAGTAACTAAAAAGTACGGAAAACACTACAAGAGTTAAAATTATGGAACCTCGGTGTGTTGACAACCGCTTAACTCGACATATTCTCGTGGTCCCTTGTCGTCTGGAGTTACTGTATTTGGCTTTGCTGTATTTGGTTCCACGAGCGTCACGGTCTATGGGGATTCGGGGACGCGTCCCCCCCAATAATTTTGAATAGGGGGACAGCCCCCCACCAATATTTTTCCACAAGTTTCACTTAAAAATTTAAAAGTTCAGAAATAAGAGGACACACGTTACAATAAATCAATAATCAACTGGTACATTTATTTCTGAAAAAGAAAGTTCTTCGTATGAAGACATTTTAAAGAATAAAATAAAGTAAGCTGTTTAATTTTATGTCACTTTCCATCTGCGGCAAGATAAGTGGGGATCGAAGATCACGCGTCCCCCGGCAAGAGATTCTTATACCCCCAATATTTTTTCACAAGTTTCACTTAAAAATTCAGAAATAAGAGGACACACGTTACAATAAATCAATAATCAAGTGATACATTGATTTCAGAAAAAAGAAAGTTCTTATGTAGATAATAACCGAACAAAGTAAAGTTAGCTGTTTAATTTTGGCGCAAATCCTCTCCCTTGAAAATTTTTCTTCTCAACTCTCTAATTTTACATATTTTTTATTTTTTCAATTTTTATTAATATTTTAGCTGTTTGAAATTTGTATGATCAATCAAACCTTTTTTCATACTGTATTTCAAATTTCATTCTTTTTTCTATGTTTGCAAAAAGTTATGAAACCCAAACTTTAGAATCTTTACTGAACTCTGAATTTTTAAACTTTTAAGTTTAAGTGGTTTTCTGAGATATTTCTACGACGTCTTTCTTTTATTAAAATGGTCGCTTTTAGTTACTTAAAAATGGTCTATTTTTTCATTACAAGAGAAGACATCAATAAAACGTTTTGTTATCAACTGACATTTCTGGACACGAGCAAGAAAGTAAGCTAAATCGGTTACGGGAAAAGCTATAGCAGAGCTGATGTACACTTAGTCACAAAAGTAAGTATGCAGAGTGCTTGTGATGATGTAATGTGAAAAAAAACAGACCTACACTATTAGAGTTTTCAAATTGACGATTTATTTCGATTACATCAACATTGAGCTGCATTACAGAATCAAAATTATTTAAAAAATACAAATATTTAATTAGCAAGGTGAGCTTACCTTAAAATAGGATGTAATTTACATCACAGAAGTAAGTATGCAAACAATAAAAAAAGACATTAATTTTGCAAATTTTACAAATTAAAAAAAAAAATGGTGATTTGTTGGATAGCCTATGATCTTTATAACAACTTTCAATCTAGATGGCACTGATTTTACTATATTTTAAGTGACAGAAGATGGTATTTTGTGCCTTTGCCCCAAAGTCCTTTCTTTTAGATCATTCTCAGTTTTGATCTCTTGCTTTCTAATTTGGCGATCGAGATAATCCCACAAGTGTTCAATGGGATTAAGATCAGGTGACTGTGCTGGGTTTTTTAACTGTTTTCGCACGTTATATAGCAGCCATTCCCGAACAATCCGAGCAGTATGTTTGGGATCATTATCTTGTTGGAAAGTGAAGGATGTATCGAGTCCCAATTTAGAAGCACTTTAGCTGAGATTATTTTTTAAGGTATTCAAATAGCTATATTGATTCATTACTACGTCAATTATAACTAAATTTCCTACTCCAGTTGCTGCCATGCAGCATCAAACCATAATCGAACCACCACCGTGTTTTAGTTTCTTTCATGTGCTTTGGTTCTAGAGCTGCGTTTGCTTTCCTCCAAACTTTTTGGTTTCCATCTGACACCGTCGATGTTGAATTTACTTTCATCCGAAAAAATCACGGTATTCTAAAAATTTGTGTCTTGCTTTCCATTTTCTTTTGCAAAATCTATTCTCTTTTTGCAATTCACTTTGCTAACATGGTTTTCTGGTGTTCTTAGGAAATTTAGGAGTAGGAAATTTAGTTATAATAAGACAGAATAATGAATCAATATAGCTATTACTACTTTAAAGAATAATCTAAGCCAAAGTGCTTCTAAATTGGAACTCGATACATCCTTCACTTTCCAACAAGATAATGATCCCGAACATACTACTCGGATTGTTTGGGAATGGCTGCTATATAACGTGCGAAAACAGTTAAAAACCCCACAGCAGTGACCTGATCTTAATTCCATTAAACACTTGTGGGATTATCTCGATCGCCAAATTAGAAAGCAAGAGATCCAAACTAAGAATGATCTAAAATAAAGAACTTTGGAGGAAGGGCAGAAAATACCATCTTCTGTCACTCAAAATTTAGTAAAATCAGCGTCATCTAGATTGTTAGCTGTTATAAAGGCCATAGGCTATTCAGCAAATTACCAATTCTTTTGAAAAATTGTAAAATTTACAATATTAATGTCTTTGTTTTTGTTTGCATACTTACTTTTGTGATGTAAATTACATCCTTTTTTTAAGTTAAGCTCATCTTGCTAACTAAATATTTGTACTTTTTAAATATTTTTCATTCTGTAAATAAGCTCAATGTTGCTCTAATCGAAATAAATCGTTAATTTGAAAACTCTAATATTGTAAGTCTGTTTTTTTTTTATATTACATCATCACAAACACTCTGCATACTTACTTTTGTGACTAAGTGTATCTGACGCGCTTTTTAGGCTTCAACTTCCGATAGAAAATTTGCGAGGTCAAACTTACGATGGAGCGGGAAACATGAGCGGGCCCATTAAGGGTGCCCAATCTATTGTTTTCGAAAAACAGCCGCTGGCAAAATTTGTTCATTGTGGAGCACATTTTTCGAACTTAAATATGAAGGAAAGTTGCAATTCTGCTTTGGATAATCAAAAAAATGCTTTAGAAATTGCGAATCAACTTGGAATATTTTTGTCTAGGACAAAAACTTGTAGTTTATTTCAAAGCCTTCTAGAGAATGAGGCTGGATGTCCAGTTGGAAACATGGGCAGAATTAGACCTCTTAGTCGAACAAGATGGATCTATCGGAGCTCACAGATAAAAGAAATCTTGAATAAGTACCCCATAATTATGGAAACTCTTAATTAGTTGGCAGCAGACGGCTATGAAGAGGCCAGTAGTCTGTTGGCCGCTTTTGAAAACGGAGCCAATTATCTTGGATTGGTTTTGGGAAAATATAGGCCATTGATTATCTAGAGCTTTTGAATAAATCTTTCCAAGGGAGGAAAAATTCAATTGCCGGGCTCGTACAATCAGTCCAAATAGTTGTGAATGGTCTCACAGCCCTGCGAACTTTTCCATTAAAACGAATGCGAAGAAAAAATTGAAGAACTTTGGTTGGAGCCCCTAAGACTGCCTTGCAAGATAAGACCTCCAAAACGATACGATGGCCATGCAAGGAGTCACGAGTTTTCTTCCTGTGAAGAATATTATCGAAAACAGTTCTTCCAATTATTGGATGTAACAATTGCAGGGCTACAAGATCGCATTCTAAATCAAAAAGGGTTTCAAAAACAAGTCGATTTAGAAAATTTACTGTTGAAAGGGGAAAATTTAGATCTTGCCGAAGAGTATATAGAACTTGACGCATCGGTGTTGAAAACAGAACTCCTTCTTTTCAAAACAAAATTCAAAAATATGACACGCTTAGAAGACATTAGAAAAGAACTAACACAAATTGAAGTAGGTGTTAGGAACCCTGTTTTCAAACATCGAAAATCTTGTTCGGTTTTTGCTTGTTTCTCCAGCCTCCAGTTGAGAGGCTGAAAGAAGTTTCAGAGCTTTAAGGAAACTCAAATCATATTTGAGGTCAACAATGACTCAAAAACGTTTTAACCACGTTGCAATGTGTTATGTCCACAAAGATGTACTGGACAATGTTGATTCAAAAATAATTGCAAAAAAATTCATTCTCAGCAAAAACATTCGCAGAAATGTTTTGGTCTAGTTTTGGAATAAATATTTTAAATTTTTATCTTTTCTGGATTTTTGCACAGATGGCAAAACCAGGAGTCATTGTTTTAAGCATTTCCAATCCCAAGCTAATCTTGAAATCGGGAAAGATTACTGCTTAAATAGGATTGTAGATATTTGGAATAGTTTACCAGAAATAACCGTTACTTGCAATGGGGTAAATAGTTCTCGAAGGGCTCTTGATCTGCATAGGAAATTGATAAATTGACTAGAACCACCCTAGTTGATTTCAGAGCATAGGTCGTCAATTTGTTGCTGATAGTCCCTTTTGTATTTGCATTATCTAAATTTTTGTTTGGATGTATAACTAATTGAAGCTCAGTGGCTAGAGCACGACAGGGGTGCCCACAGGGGGGGATTATGGCGCAAGTTGCGCCATCAAAATTTTTGGGGGGGATTTTTTAAAACTAATTTAATTGTTTATTTAAATTATTTATTAATTTATTTTTTAATTTAATTATTTCTTTATTATTATTTATTTATTTATTCATTTTTTTATTTATTTTGTGTGCGTGTGTGCGAGCTTAAAATGCCTGGAAGGGAAAAAAAAGCGAATCAATTCTGCGCATAATTCGAACTTTAAAAAAATTAATAATATATTAAAAAAAAAAAATTTATAATTTAAAAAAATAAATAAATAATATTTAAAAAATAAATAAATAATATTTAAAAAATAAATAAATAATATTTAAAAAATAAATAAATAAATAATATTTTTAAAAAATAATATTTAAAAAATAAATAATATTTAAAAAATACATAATATTTAAAAAATAAATAATATTTAAAAAAATAAATAAAATAAAAAAGGGATAAAAATTTAAATAAAAAGCACAAGAGGGTTGTGAAAAATTTTTGGGGGGGAATTTGCGCCATTGAGCTTGGGGGGGATGGGCACCCCTGGAGCACGCTACTACGCCGCAGATTCGGGTTGACCTCCCGGATTGGAAACTGTCTACTCAACCACTCGCCCCTTCGTTGGGTCGATAAAATGAGTACCAAGCTTGCTTGAAAACTAAACCCTGGGAGATCCGTGGTCTGCTGACCACCTAACCAGCCTTGAGCCCTAGAGCCCTCGGCCAAGTAAACTGAGATGTGCACAACAGGCTTTGGCCCCTTGGGCTGTTGCGTCACTGAGTTGAGTTAAGTTTGTAAGTTGTAATTTAAAAAAACTCATCAGGTTTTTCATAAATTTCTTTGTCCAAATTTCAAATCTTTGTTTTTGGAAATTTTAATCCCAAACTTTGAAATTTCAATGCTATTTTTCGCCAGCTTTAAAAGTTTACTCAAAAATTATTATTTTAACAGGTCTCTTTCATGCCAACCATTTGCCTTATGTCGCTGATCTTAACGATACGTCACTTTACCCATCACTGGCAGAAATGACGGCAACAGCAATTCGAATACTTAGTAGAAGTGCTAAAGGATATTTCCTCCTCGTGGAAGGTAAATATTTTTCATTTGTGTTGAAACTAAACCTGTTTTAGTGTTTAAAGATATTTCATTGTAGCTGTCACTCACGGGTTCCACGAACTAAAATTTTTGGGAATGTCGTCCGTCTATACAAGTTTGTAAATCACTTTTTTTGTCCTATTTTTTCAAGATAGGAATGTTAACAGTTTTCTACCGGGTGAAACCTTAATGGGTTTTATTCAGTAGCGCATGGCTGCTTTACCATACCTAGATACCACTTTTATGGATATAGCATCTTGCCGTTCCGAAGTTACGAGACTGAGAAGGAACTCAAAAGAGAAGTGGGCATAAAACTATATATTGATTCATTTTGATGTTTCATGTATTTTTGTTTTTCTTTGTCAGGTGGAAAAATTGATCTCGCTCATCACGTCAACTGGGGTATGAAGGCCCTCGAAGAAGGCTACCAGTTCGACCGGGCCATCGGGACTGCTCTCAGTATGACGAATCCTGAAGACACCCTAATCGTTGTGACTGCTGATCACTCCCACGCGTTCACCATTGGCGGAGACTACCCCATGAGGGGAACTAACGTGCTTGGTAAGACATCGGATTAATCATACAATTTTGGTGTGTGGGTTGTAGGGACCATGGGCGTGTCCAGAGTGGAACACTTTGCCCCCAGTACCTACCATAGCTCGTAGTTTCTGGTTTCTCCGGTTAGATGGGCCCCTGACGAGTGCTATGTTCTTTTGACTGAAAAATAGAGCCGAGACAACCCCTGGTCCAGTACCCTCAGAGGTATTGATTTACTTGGAGGACTTTGTGACCACAACCCACATTTTACGTCCTCCAGCCTCCCTTAGTGAAGACAGCGGATCTTAACCGGCCGGGATCGAACCCAGGAGCTACCGGTTACCAGTCCGGCGTCTTACCGATCGGACCACCACGGCTTCTATCCAGAGGAGAACAAAGGAGGATCTGCCCCCCCCCCCCTGAAAAGCAGGAAATATTAAACAAAATAACAGGAAATTGCAAAAAAATGATAAATTGACGTTTGCTTCAAGTTCTGGACTTATCGATAAATTTCGTTCTAGTAACTTTGTGTCTGTTTCTGGAAGTGTATATTTCTTCTTTGGGGGATGATTGAAGAGTGAAAGTTGTTGATGTTTAGTTGGGTTTTGCGGGGTCCTATAACTTCATGAGTTCGGGGTCTCGTCACAACACACTTTTTGGGACCCTTAAAGATGAACAGAGCTACGAAAAATATTTTTTTTATGTGCCTCTTAGAATTTCCTATGTCGTGGGGTCCCCTGCCAATTGCTACGTTTGCGAAATGGTTCAACCGACACTGGATTTTTGTCCTACTACAACTATGAAAGTAATGCAAGGTAATACAACTCCACAAACACTTCTGTTTTACACAAAGTTCTTGCAAAAAAGTTTACAAATTACATGCGATCTTCTAATCATACGTCATGAAAATTTTCAAAATTAGGAAAGTGTCACCCCCAGGCCTTTCCTTTTAGAATCTTCAGGGGAGGAGGGGTCAATACATTCATTACGTTTTGTACGAAAAAACAACGAAATACAGACACAAATGCATAGTTGTATTATTTTAAAAATCTGAAGAGCTGATTACTCAAATGCCTCCTTCCCCCTCCTTTGAGTTGAATACGTCTTTAAGTGGAAAACACTGAACTATATAAACCACTTAGTCGTTGTTCCCGTTCCTCATACGGGCAGAATATTCGGGCAAATTTTGTGCCCGTGTCTCATACGGGCTGCGTTTCTGATATTTTTAAAGCTTCGAAACTTTTACTTTTTGTCGTGCCCGTATAAGCTTTTATTTATTTGGAGTTTCGAAAGGATTTGGTCGATGAAATATTGGAGAAATATCAAGCTTCTGTTCCTGTTTCAAGAGGAGGTCGTCCATCGAATGAAGCGTCACTAAGTCGATTGATTGAACGCCATTTTCTAGAAATAATACCCCCTACAGACAAGAAAGTAAATCCTGCGAGAGAATGTAAAGTGTGTCGCAGTAAGATGAATGTAAATGGGAAAAAATTTCGAAAGGAGACAAGATACTACTGCAAAGACTGCAATGTAGGACTATGCATACCATGTTTCAAAATTTACCACATGCAGAAATGTTATTAACATTTCAACTAATATGCCCCTATTATAGATCTCCAGTTTTTAAACATTGTTTGTCACCAACGATGCGCATTTACTTGAAGAAAATAAAAATTTTCTCCATTCAAAACTTACTTTTTCTTTCTCAATGCCTGCATTGAAGCTTTTCAGCCTGTCTTGGATGCGCGAGGAAAGCAAACTTTAAGGTAAAATTTGGTAAGTTGATTAAAATTTTCCTACCTTTAAAAAACCACTAAATTCAAAGGAAAATGCAATGTTTTTTATTTTAATATGTTTAAAATATTATGAACATAAAAAAACAAAAATAAAAAAAACCTAATGAATTTTGATCAGTTTTTGGAAAAAAAGTGCGACGAGTAAGCGGTTAAAAAGAAAAAAAAAATGCATCGACAATAGAATCTGTGGTCAGCTTAGAACAGTGGTTCCCGAAGTGGTCCACAGGAACCCCCAGGGGTCCCCCGGAGTCTGCAGGGGGTCCATGTAAACGAAAGAAAAATTTGGGTGTCTATGATATGCAAATGAGGGTCCACGAGCTTGGATCTTATTTAAGTAAGTTTACAGTAAAATTAAGGAATTTTATATTTATAAATGCTATAATGCACCAAACATAGTTTTTACTCCTTTGACAAGCTACCAAGACGATGAAGTTTCGGCCTACGTTTAAAATTTAAAGGTCATCCACACACATTTTTAAAACCAGGTTTAAGGATATTTTAATTGTGTAAATACTAGGTGTATTAGCAATCCGTTTATTGACATTTAATTGTCATTCGAATGTCATGTTTCAAGAAGAGCTTGAGCAAGCACTAAAGAAGAAGTCAAGGTGCAAGGAAAGAGTATCAATATTTCTGGCTTCAGAAAGACATACGTGTAATTTATATCACCTGATGGAGTATTATAAAAAAGAGCTCCCTCACTGTTGGATAAATTTCCTAATCGTCCAGTGATATTTTCAAATATTTTGTTTTCATCTGGTTGTTTCAGAACACCTAGGATAGTACTTAACCATCTGATTCGCTAATTTGGAACTAAGGAGTTTATTACTACAGTGCTGGACTAGTTTTGGAACAACACTGAGAAAGGGGATTCACGAGAAACTGGAAAACAACGCAAGAAATCCACGGAGAAAAAAGTTTGGGAACCCCTCGCTTAGAACAATACTTTTGCCTTCCTAGTCACTGTAGTTGGATCATGGCTAACTTGGGGAGCGCTGCACAATTGTGTGAGCAGATAGTGGCAACTTTCGTAATGCTGCAAAGTTAGCTTTGCCCAACTATTTTCAGATACGAGAGAACACATCACGCGTAGTCCATTGACTATAGTGCTGAAATGAAGTTTCTTTTCCTGTGCAAAAAGTTATAGTAAGTTGTGAACTGTATGCTCAAAATCTCGACACGACCAGAATCCCGACTGGGACGAAATCCCGACACGGCCAGAATCCCGACACGGCCGAAATCCCGACACGGCCAGAATCCCGACACGGCCAAAATCCCGACACGGCCAGAATCCCGACAGAGCCAAAATCCCGACAGGGCCAAAATCCCGACACGGCCGGAATCCCGACATGGCCAGAATCCCGACAGAGCCAAAATCCCGACAGGGCCAAAATCCCGACACGGCCGGAATCCCGACATGGCCGGAATCCCGACAGAGCCAAAATCCCGACAGGGCCAAAATCCCGACACGGCCGGAATCCCGACATGGCCGGAATCCCGACACGGCCAAATTCCCGACACGGCCAAATTCCCGACACGGCCAGAATTTCGAGTGGGTCGAATTCCCTACAGAATCTAAATACAATCACTCATAGAACATATACTAATTAACATATACTATTAGTTACATATACTAATTAATAGTTTTGCTGATCACAAATTCATTTCATATTTTTGGGGGAAGGGTCAAAAGGTATGAAGTTTGAAAATTGAATTTTCGCAACTTGGAGTTAAACTATTATGACCTATTGTTATACCTATTATATGTGACCTATTGCTATACCTACATATTAAACTATTATATTTATCACATATATTCATGAAGAAAATGAACTACACTAAAAAACGAATGTTTTTACAGTATAATACAGCTAATTTAATAGTAGTAAACTGTAAAAATTTGTCATTTTACACTAATAAACTAAAATTTCTACTTTTACAGTACTAAACTGTGAAATTGCTAATTTTAGTTTATTACCGTGCATTTTATTTTTAAACTGGAACATCTGCTGCCAGTATTATACTCTTGTTTATACAGTATAATACAGCAAAATTTTACAGCAATAAACTGTAAAATTTCTAATTATACTGTAAGAAACTGTAAAATTAGTAATTTTACAGTTTATTACTGTGCATTTTAAATTGGT
>JAXGGA010012904.1:0-37126 GCA_038373865.1 Uloborus plumipes | reverse complement strand
ATGAAAATACGATATGATTTAGATCAATATACGAGCATTGTAGCTAGTGGCGATGAATTAAGGATCAATTTTGGATAAAAATACAATGAGAGTTGGATCAATATACGAGCAGTGTAGTTCCGTGGCGATAAATTTTGGATCAAAATACGATGAGAGTTGGATCAATATACGAGCAGTTTAGTTCCGTGACGATGAATTTTGGATCATTTTCTCTTTTTCACCCAACCAGGTGCGACTGGCCAACTCTAGGATCGAACCCAAGTTATCGGCGCGGAAAGCCAACGCTCTACCACCACGCCACCAAGTCTACGATTAATGAGACCAACACTGCATATTTAATAAAAATTTGAGATTGGGAAAATTTTCAGCAGAAAATTTGATCATTAAGACCTCTTTCCGATGAAATCTGTAGCTTGGCATATTTTCATCGGGAAATTTGATTGGAAGTATATCGTTTTCCGATGGAATATAGCTCGGCTAATTTTCATCGAGAAACTTGATCCGAAGGATATCGTTTTCCGATGAAATATAGCTCGGCTAATTTTCATCGGGAAACTTGATCGGAAGGATATCGTTTTCCGATGAAGTATAGCTCGGCTAATTTTCATCGGGAAATTTGATCGGAAGGATATAATTTTCCAATGAAATATAGCTCGGCTAATTTTCATCGGGAAACTTGATCGGTAGGATATCGCTTTCCGATGAAAAGTAGCTCATCGAAAACGGTGCTTGGATACTGATCGGAACGATGTCATCGTGCGTTACAGGATCAGTTTACGAGGAGTTAGTTGATCGGCCGAGCAAAATCCGATGAGTTGATGCTACTTGGGGAAATGCCCAGAACAAGATATCTTAGTTTAAGAAGCATTCGAACAGGTTTTTGAAAAATAAAATAAAATAAAAACTCTGATGATGATTATGATTTGAAGTTCTACTTACGGTAAAATTGAGCCTTGTGAAGATCGTTTCTCGCTACTCCAGAATTCAGAAGAAAAATGTTTCTGTTCCTCAGCTTTGTATCATTAAGCAATATAACATGAAAATGGGTGATGTTGATTTGTGCGATAAAATGTTTCAAATTATAGAACTAGAGTCCGAGAGAAGAAATGGTGGCCAAAATTTTCAAATTATATCGATGTTGCACAAACAAATGCTTGGAAACTTTCAAGCCTATCCGAAGAAAGAAATAGAAAGTCACTCTTGGATTTTAGACGAGAGGTTGCACTAAATTTTTCACAGCCTTTGATAATAATACACAGAAGAAGAGTACAGCAACAGGACGGCCAAGTACATTCAGCTTACCAATGCCAGTATCTGGGGGGGGGGGGGGGGCATTTTACAGAAAGGTTTACAAACATCAAAAGGCTACGGTGCAAGTATTGCCATTGTGTTGTTTCTGAAACCACTCGGGTACCCGAGCCCGAGAAGACAGATCCACCCGATTTAAAGCGGAATAAGTGCGGCTTTTGTTTTTATGAGCACCATTAAGCTCAGAGCGCTCTGTTCTTTTGAACCAGACCAAAAGCCGAGCAAAAAACTGGTCTTGTACCTCCAGAAGCATCGTTTCACTTGGAGGACTTTGTGACCACGACCCTTATTTTGCGTCGCCCAACCACCATTAGTAATGACGGTGACTCTTTGATCGGCTAGGATCAAACCCAGTATCCTCAGGTTACGAGTCCGACGCCTTACTGATTGGGCTGACCACGGCCCCATTGCCATTATCAATCTGTTTATCGTTGCACTGCTTGTGATATTGCTTTCCACCCCGATTGCAACAAAGTTTATCATGTATGACCTTGGATAATAAAATTTTTGTTAAATTTAAAATTTATTAAGAATGATTTTTTAAAAACAAATTTCAATTTCTTCTAAAGTTCTCTGCACGTTTCAAAACCATATCAAAGCTGATACAAATTTTACCTGTCTAAAATGCATTGAAACTGCGGAATTGTATCAAATAAAACTACTTAGCATCCGTACTCCTTTTCCGCTGACGTTGCGTCAACGCAACACCCTATATTTCTAAATGTAAGTGAAATTTTGTTCGTTTTGCAGCATAATACTATTGTATGGGTTCAAAATAATAACTTTTATAATTTGTATCAAAAACAAATAATGATTTCAAGTTTCGGCGGTTAATGGGTTAAAGAAAAATGTTTCGGGTTTAAAAAAGAAAAAAAAAACTTAGTAATTCCGGGCACAGAAATATTAAAAAATATATAAAAAATTGACACAATTATTGTAAAAGTATTTTCTTCTTTACCAACAAAGTCCACTGAATTTTTAAGCATGATGTAAATAAAGTACAATTATCTAGTTTTACATTTAATTTACACCTTGCATCTTCTGCTTATGTACTTTCTTCTTACGCAATTCTGAAAACTTGCTACTATTTAGCCATTGCTATATAAAAAAACTAATTTAACTGCTGGAACGTTAATCTTTTAAGTACTGTTGATTTCAATATGGAGGCGTACTTTTTTTTTTGAAATGGACATGTGTATAATTTAGGCTGTAATTTAGGAGACTTTTTTTTTTAAATCTAATTATGTTGCATTATATCAGATGCTGGTTATTGTCCTTTAGTTGTAATTTCTTAATTTCTAATAAAAAAAATATGACAGTCCAAAGAAATGCTTTAATATGTTTGAAAGAAAATTCTTTAAGTAAGCTCTTTTTTTCCATTTTTTGACTAACCTATAGGACAATTTTTCTTTCAAATGCTTTAGAATGTTTAAATAGATGAAATAATTACTAACATTTCATTTCATACCTCTTACAGCGTCATTATTCTTTCTTAAGAAGAAATTTCAGATAAAAAGTGAAGTATTGAAGTTTAGAATGATTAATGACGGGTTTCACATTTTTGAATTCAATATCACCATAGAAACTATGATAAATGTTCATGTTATCATCAGAAATTTTTCAACTCTGGACATTGATAATCCTTTCGTTGTATGAAAGAATGTATTTGTGTTCGAAAATGGTCGAATAGGTTTCTTGAATTGACTTTAATAAGTTTCATTTGATTTATTACGAAATAAAATCAATGTGTTGTGATTTTGCCTTTTAAAGTTACCGTTCTGAAGATTCTATTAAAATTTTCAGAATATTGTTTTAGAAACGCAATGCTGAAAACTATACTATGATCTCTTAACATATTAAATTGCCGGCCACCTTGTCTAGAGGTCAGAGAAAGCTGACAGCGGATGAGGAAATTCCGGGTTCGAATTCGGGCTCGGGCATAGTTGTACTTTCTCTCACCTGTGTCCTTGTTCTTTTTTTTATGTGAATGTTCGGCTGCGAATGGTTGCCTACTCTATAAATGGGTCTTTAAGGCATGCGTGTCCTGCGGAAGTTGGACTTCTCGCCAAATTACGTTTAAGTTTGATAAATGAGGTAATGCACTCCAAATTGTCAAGTTTGCCCCCAAATTGTTGTTGGTTCGTGCTTAGGCTAGCACAAAACAACAGCAGCATATACTCCATTGACTGTTTTCGTGTTATTACAATAATCTTATGTTTCTTCTTTTTTTTTCAGAGTGAAATAAATACTTAAAACTGGATGATAAAGTATAAAGTGATCAATATGACCGAAAAAAAAAGTGTCAAGTTAAAGACTGCAAATTATTCCATAGAAAATACATACTTTTGTGAAATTCACTTTAAACTCTGAAAATATTCCTATTACGCCTTAAATTGATTTTATCTGTCGTGTTGTCGATATGATATGGCTGAGAGCACTAGACATGTTACGAGTTAGTTATCCAAATGATTATTTAATGAAAACTCAATGACGTCCATTCCTTCTGTTGCTCTTCATTGAAGCGAGAATTATGTCCTGGTAAGACAACTTTGAAGTATGAATGATAAAAGGGGATATAACGGGCAGATTTAGTGCACTCTGATGAAATCGCGTTGTCCTAATAAACAACTCAGAGCTCGAAACGAATCAGGTTTGTTTTTTTTCAAATGAGCATTCTATCCTTTTCATCTTATTTTTTCATTTCTTTTCAATGCATAATAACTACCTACATAAATACAATGAAAAAAGCGCGAATAATTTCATAGAGTTATATAATATACTGTTATAGATACAAACTACTAACAAATCGACTTTTATTTTTTAGGATCAAAAAGTAACACACAAGTGTATGCTTACTAACTGTAACTGCAATATACATTCTGATCAATAATAATCGTTTTATGGGAAGATTCCTCAATGCAAATCTATATATACTAGGTGACCCGTGCGGAATTCCGCAAAAAAAAAAAAAAAAAAAAAAAAAATGTAAGTGATACCCTATATTAAAATCAAATACCCAAGGCTACTACTAAACTAAATACTAACGTTATCGCAAAACTACCATAGTATTTTGAAACAATAAAAGTTACAACTAAGGTTTACCGAGCTAAGCCTTGGCTTGAAATGTCGCATTTAAAATTGATTTGAACAACAATGTAACGATTTTAACGTTTGAGCAAAAAATTTAACTTTTTCAAACTTCAATCGCTTATAAGTCGCTTAAACGTGGATTTTCGAGATTCTCGTTACGCGGCGCTAGCGGAGAAACGTTTTAAAGAACGCATTTTTTTAATCTTTCGAATGAAATCAAAATGGAGACGATACGACAATTATTTCGCTAGATAGAGTCAATTTTGTGCCCAAAAATTGAAATTCGAATAAAAAACGAACCGACACTTTTTAGAGGGTGGGTCTAATTTTCGTCAATAGCCCGCGGGATAAGCTTCAAAATCATAAATTTTCTTGCAATTCGATAAAGAAATGAGCGAGTTTCGACCGGGTATAGGATTCGGCTTAGAGAAATAATATATGGAGATATATAAATGAATGTTGGTAAATGTGCGTGTGTGTTCCCTAAGATCTCAGAAACTACTCCGGAGAGTTGGCTGAAATTTTCACCGTTTGTTCCTTTTGGTACTGAGAAGGTTTAGAGACCAGTTTCAACAAAATCCGATGGGTAGTTATTTTTTTATTTCAATTTTAGACCTGATTCTGTCTTTGTAATTTCAATTTAAAACTCCATTTTCGAAGGCTTTCATCAATCCAATCGAGTATTTAGTGTATCAACTCAACTCTCTGGCAGATAGTTGGAATTGCTTGCTACCGTAAATTTGGCGATCTTTTAAATCGCGCCAAGAGCCCTCAATAATGGAAGTTTTCCCAATAACTATCTCAAGTATAAAGGATAAAAAATGTATTTGATTAACAGATTAATCTTTTTTTTAATTTTCCCAATAACTAACTCAAGTATAAAGGATAAAAAAGGTATTTGATTAACAGATTAATCTTTTTTTAAAAACAAATGAGATTCAGTTTCATATTTCGGAACTCCTTTAGATTTGTAGAGGCTTAGATGTCATGCATTATTTTCCAGACGAACACTATTTTGTTCTTTATACCTATTGCTGTTTTCAATCAAAGTATGTTACTATATTTTCTCGCCAAACATCCAATCAATAGTTCGTTTTCATGTCCATACTATTTGCTATGATATACCGCAATGTTGAAAATTATTTTAACGCCTTACGAAATGGTGTACATTTAGCGCCAAATATAATATTCAAATTGATTTCAGATTGCCAAAAAGTAATCAGCTTCGTAGAGAATACCTCAACATTTGGCGACAATTTCTCTTTCACAAAAATGATAATACGTAAGTTTCTTTATTTATGGAAGGGATAGGGGTTCAGAATTATCCAAGGTATCCCAAATTAGCTAACAATTGGCGACTTTTTAAATAGCGCTAAGAACCTTCAATAATTGAAATTTTCCAAGGCGCGTTGCTACGCAACTATTTTTGTTTTCGAGAGTAGAAAAAAATTATTTGTGTACGATAAATACCTGATTAAATATGCTTCCTTTGGCCCGTTTGCACTGCTGAAATTAAGCTGCTTAAGTTTCTTTCAACCCACTGCGCATTCACTTAACGCATCTTAAGGTCGCTCAAGTTGAGCGACATTTTACGATTTCTCACTCAAAGATGGCTGCCGATTTGAAACGTAAACAACTGGACAGATGATGAAAAGTTTGCCCTGTTGAACTTACACAATTAGTGACTGCATTGATAAATTACAAAAAAAAAAAAGTGCAATAGATTGGTAAATGAAGGCATGGAGGAGAGTCTGAAGAATTATGGATTCAATAGAGCTTCTGCAGAAATCTCCGAAAAATCCAAAATCGCACCCGGTGTTACAGGTTAGTAGTATTTTTCATATTTTTCTCTTATCTAATGTATACATCTGTGTAACTTTTTTCTATGTAATTAATTGTTCTGAAATTAGTGATAATTTCCAAAATTCATTCATGAGCGTCATTTATTTTAATTGTTTACAATTCCCGATGTTGAATGAAAAAAAATCAATTTGGCGCTATTGGCGATATTTTACGAAAAATTAACTGAATCATGTTAATATTGACGATATTTGGAAAATGAATCATTGTAAAACATTATTTTGCATTGATTCGTGACAAACTGGGGGTGTAAATGTTTGAATTGATATCTTGCTCACTCTAAGGTACTATTTTAACACTTGAGGCATCTATTATGGAATTTAAACGCAAAAGGAAGTAGTGTGGCGTTCACACCATTTTTTTTTTAAATAACTGCTTTATTATGTTTTGGAAATAATGTGAAAAATAACTTGAAATTAACCTTGTTTTACATCTTTTTGTCGCCAAAAAGGTGTTAAGTTTCTATTGCTAAAATAATTTTAGGGTTTATTCAAGTTTTCAATAATTCGAGATACCATTAGCCCCATTTTCCTCCGATTTCGCAAGCTACCGTTTTAAAACATTTGCACAAACTGATTATTCTGTTTATCTGCTGAAAAAGCAGTGTACTGAATATTCGGTGTATCTGTACTTTTTACCATACCGTACCTTTAGAGTATTTCTTTAAAGTTATGTAAATAATTAAATATCCTGGATTAAGTGGGTATTAAATGATCACCTGCCACTAATTAAATTTGTGTGTCTTGGGAATAGAATAATTTTATGAGCGATAAATTTCCGGAACTCAAATGAATTTTTTGAAATAGTTTTTTGAAAAACAAAGAAAATGATGAAAAATAAATGTACAGAAATAATCAAACTACATAATTCTGAAAGTTGAAGTGTACAAAAAAAAGGTGCTGGTGAACTAAGATGATGTTCACGTTGTATGTACCACATGTTGCATCAGAGGGTGAACCGTGTTGTTGTGATGCAACGATACACAAATGAGAGTTTTCAGTAGCTTGAGCCCTAATCAACTCCAATTTTCGTAGTATGCTTTAGGAACATAAAATGAAAAATGTAAGTACATTTTTTAACCTAAACGGGTGAATTTCATTACAATTTCTTGTTCTATTTTTATTTACAAACTCTGTAATTTTCAGTATTTGTTTTGTTTCTTCTTTTCAGAGGCCGAAGAAAAAGACTGCAGGAACGAAAAAAAAAACAGATTTTTGGGGGAGCTCTTGCAGAAGTTTAATGAAATGCAGAAAACATATGATGAAAATTCGAAAGAAATTTGTTCGTAATGAGACAATCATTAGAAAATGATGCAAATGTCATTGTGATTATGAAGGAACAAAGAAATGTTTTAAAATCATTACTAAATAAATATAACTCAATTTCATGTGTTATGTGATTTGTTATTTTGTTTAAAAGATTTTTTAATATGCATAAAAGAAGTAACTGTAGTCAGTGACTTCATTGCTTGGAAAAAAAAGTAAAAAAACTGATAAAAAGTCAAATTTTATATCATTTCAAAACTATAATGTCTCCTATAAGAGAACTTTATTAATTGTCATTCATGTAACAATTTCAAACTTTTTTAGCTTTATGCCAATTGTGTTAAAAACAGAATTGCTTTCCGAATTTTAGAAGAGGCTATATCCGCAAATTCCCCTCTGTCTAGTTTTCCTTCTCGTGACTATACTGTCGTGATAAGCGCAAAAGTGGAACCTGCAGTCAAACTCAAACTGGGATATTACTCTTCAAAGTTTTGCGCCACCATGTACAAATGGTGCCCATGTAATAGTACATTCCCCCCCCCCCCCGTCCACAAAAACTCTGCGGTTTTATTTCAATGTGGGAACCATCAACGGCTCCACAGCATTGAGAAAACCCCATTCACTTTCAAACAGTCCAACAACCGGTGGACATCTCTTCCTGAGTGGATGAAAATTTTATAAGTTCTGGCAGGTAATTTTTCACGAGAAAGTCACAAAATTCCAGAACGCATTCACAAACGGTGGACTTTTGTTCACACTAAAAGGTGGGTTATAGTCCTGTAATCCGCTAAAGAGGCTAGCTTGTACAGGGCAATAGCGATCTTTTCCCCGCCAATCATCGCTAATATTTGTCGTTTTTTGCATGTTTACCTCTTAAAAACAGTAAACGACTGCATAAAGGATCACAGTCACAGTTAATCAGAGCTACAGCCGAACCATTTAAATCTTCGAAATTACAGTTACAGTTAATTTGCCGTTCCATTCGAAGTAGCGGTTCACAGTTAAGCTTTAAGTGCGTTCTCCAGTGCAAACAGCACTCAAAATAAGTGCGCTTAACTCGTAAATGCATTGATGGTTTGAGTGCACTTATTTCGCAGTGCAAACGGGGTATATCCCAAATTAGCTAACAATTGGCGACTTTTTAAATAGCGCCAAGAACCTTCAATAATTGAAATTTTCCAAGGCACGTTGCTACGCATCTATTTTTGTTTTCAAGAGTAGAAAAAATTATTTGTGTACGATAAATACCTGATTAAATATGCTTCCTTCTCAGACAAACATATTATTGCATGACATTACTCAAATGCTACCATATTTTTTAAGGTGTTTGCTTTTTCATGTCTGTAATATTTGTCATTAACCGCAATGTTAAAAATTATTAACGGCGTACGGAATGGTGGGTATTGAGCACCAAATAAGTCATTAAAATTGTTTTTAGCCTTGCGAATAATATATTCATGCTTTCTCAATTTGTACCACACGTGCAAAATTTATGGAATTCATTTCTTTGCATTAGATATATTGATCCGACTGACCCGGCAAACCATAACAGGCCCCGTGCCCTGCTCAGGCAACTTTAGCGCACGGTGATTCTCGGCGGTCTCCGTCAAGAATCTCCGGTTTGCGGATAGGGATGCTGTCCCGTCTATGGACTTTTTTTTATTATTATTATAATTTGATTATACAAGAACTGCCTAAGGGCTTTATTTTTTCTTTACTTAACTTTTTATCATTATTCAGAAAAGGTTAATTGCTTAACCACCAAAAACGCTTGGTTTTCCATGCGGGGGAAAAAAAAACTTTTTCATTTTCATTTGTACTTATATTCATGTTATCTTTATTAAATTTAAACTTTTATTTAAATCTAAGCAATTCCTCTTGGCACATTTACCAGCTCACAATTGGTCCAGGCTCATGCCGCTCTCCATTCTCCCCAATGAAAAGACAGGAAGGTAGGGGGCTCCGCCCCAGGTACTTCCAAGTACATAAATGACTTTCGTCCTAGATATGTTGTTACTTAATTTTCAAACGGTTGTGCGTATGGACGAGTATTTCTCGATAGCTTATGCCATCAAATTACTAAAGTACAACTATTCCTCTATGCTTTTTTTCTTATTTAAAAGGAAGTGTTACTTTTCTGTTTTAAGAAGTTTCTTCAAGTACTGTCAAGTTTAAGTATCATTTGCATCTTTACATTGCAAAATTTCAACAAGTCCGGCATTGTTGTTAAGCTTAGTTTAGCCTTCTAAGTGACTTTATTAACTTTTTAAGAAGTGGACATCTGTGTTTTCCAACTCTACAGAACATAGTTTCATAGTTTTAACTCGGCAGAACGCGCGGGGTCCTTTTATGACCCCAAAGCAATTTTCTAACTCCAATTCCAAGAAAACTATGCACCAGTTCACTCCTTTCTTCTCAGTAGCTGAGTTTCTACACCCCATTTACCTTTTGTTACAAATTCGGAGGTATTTCTGGCATTTCATACAGCCAAGACACATTTGGTCAGTTACTGGGGTCATTCTATGACCCCGCGCGTCCTTCCGTTTTCTTGACAGATCAACTATTTCGCCTGCCTGATACGGTCAGTTCGTCACTTTTATTTCAATTAAAAGAATTTTGTACTTTGAAACAACCATATAAAAAGTATTCTTTATGCTGATTAGTAAATACATTTCTTAAATCCTTTTTGGAGGGAAAAATGATTCCGAAATAATACTTATTTAGAAATTAAGCAAATAAAATGAAAGGGACACTTATTCAATTAAGTGGGCCGGATTCGGCCGGGCTCGGCTCTAAGCTACAAAGCCGGTATCGGCCGGAGCCGGCTCTAAGGAGTTAAATTATCATCTCCCTTTCATTCAACCAGTGTAAAAAGTACTTAAATTATGATAACTACAATCAAAGTAATATTTTGTTTATCATCATACATGCAGTATAAAAATACAGGAGGATACAAAATGAAATTAGGTAAATAAATTATTTTTGATTAAAGGTTGAAACATTTTAAATATAAATCTATAAGTTTTTTTTAAAAACATCAATTCTAGAATGATAGTTGTTATATATATTGAAAATTATATAAAATGTAATAACCCGCAAAAATTTATATGAGCTTTGTGTAAAAAATATACGTTCCATACCTTTAAACAGAATTGCGGAAGAAAGTTAGTTTGTGTAGCACATTTTTGGCTAAATGATAGGTTTCAATGTTTGTAATTGTACTGCAACATAGTTTTAAGAAAGAAATATTAAAATATAAAAGTTTTCAACTGCGTAGGGAGGAATTTTGGGTTCATTTAAAGGTTTGGGGTCATTTTATGACCCCGCGCGTCCTAACGTTTGCCTCGGAGACGCGCGTTCTCTCGGGTTAAAGGAAAATGAACCTTTTATAGTGAATAGACTTTCTGAAAATTGAATAACTTTATCAGAAGATAACTTTGATTGATTTAGATTTTTTAAAATCTTTCATGCATATTTTCAACAACGCTTTACAGATTTTTACATCCAAAACACCATGCGGAGACGAAATATACATCTAGACAGAACAACGTCTGCCAGGTTTTGCTAGTTTCTTTTAAAAATGTCACCATTTTTACCAAAGTGTTGTCCTTAGACTTTTCGTAATCATTTTTTGTAAGATTAGGGGCAGGGGGTTTCAGTACCCTTTAAGGATATAAAAAATTGATTTTTTGTCTTTCAATTTTTTAGAAGTGGTAAAAATAGTGACAACATTTCAAGACAAACTCCACAATAAAATATATAGTAGAACTGAAATATGATGAAAAAAGCAGTAGCCGAAATTTGCAAATCGCGTTTATTTACCATTATGATAGATGTTTAACACTGACTTTTAAAGTTGATTTCCTCGACACTAAGTTTTTACTTTTTGAGCGCAGCATTTCTCGGAAACGGATAGTCCCAAGTGCATGAAACTTTCTACAGGTGTTAATGTGCTAATTATGCTTAATATAATGAACCAAAATTTTTCTTGTTCTGAAGCTTTTCAGTTCCTAGTTCCGGTACTTTCAAATATCAGTCTCAAAATGAATTGTGTGTATCAGAGCCCAGATAATTCCTTTAATCGATGTTTTCGCTATGTTATAAGCAGTAATTTAATATCTGATAAAATGTATGATTTACTTTTGCACATTATTATTTTTATACGCACTTTTATTTTTAATTAAAACATTTATGAATGGGAAGAAAAAGCAAAACGAACCATCATTATTTAAACCCTAATCCTTTGGGCCTACTAGGCTAAGTAGTTCCTCAGTACAATCATTGTTCTTTTAATGTTTAATAACGCGTATTCCGCTGTTTATTTTGAGCAAAAAAAAATAAAAAGCAACAAAATCCTTCTTAAAACTAGGCAGTGTCAATTAAAGATAAAGGAACGAAAGTATAGTTATCTCCCGATTATTCGCGAAATAGGGTGGCTCGGAAACCGTAGATAAACTCTGTACCTCAGAACCAGACTAACGTAAGTCCATTTTCGTCATTTTTCAGTAGAGGGGAAAAAAGATGTATTCGACAATCGTTTTTCCCCTCTACCGAAAAATGACGAAAATGGACTTACGTTAGTCTGGTTCTGAGGTACAGAACTAATACCGCTGATAATACGAAAAATAAGTAAAAAACATGATACAATGAACTGTCATTTATGCACCGGCCTAAGGGACCAACAGAAAAAGGCGCATATCTGAGAGAGACGCATAAACGAATAAGCCTATTTAAAGGTCTAAAACGCAACCTAAGTTCTAATGAGAGCATGAATACGAATGTTTCTATAGAAAAAGGACATATTACTACGGTTTGGCAACTTACTGTAACGTAACTACAATGATAAAGAGAAAACAAACATTAAAGCGTACCTAATCACAAATTATTCCCTTTAAAACGATATATAATAGATAATTGTCCCTTTCCGAACCGTTCATGCGGAAAAAAGGCCTTCCGTGAGCAATAAAGGCGAAAGATTAAAGAAGAAAGTGAAGAAACATGCTTATTTTTGAAAGATAAAATAATTTTGGAAAAAATAGAACCGACTTCAGTCGGAAATTGCTCTAAAAAGTAAAAAATAATTTTTTTCTTTGAACAACATCAAAACTACTTTTAAACATAAGTTTTGAAGTCGGCGCAAAAACAATGTATAGAATCATACGCAACTATAATTCAACTATATACATTTTAATGGATCCAGGTTCTTTAAAAGCATTCGCATACATTTCATTCATTACCACACATTCGTGTAATGGTACAAATATTCTTCTTTTAATTTTCAATGGTTTCTCTGAAAAATGTTGGCAAAATATGGTTAAATATCATTTGACCTATCGTTTTTACGCCGACTTCAAAACTTATGTTTAAAAGTAGTTTCGATGGTGTTCAAAGAAAAAAATTATTTTTTACTTTTTAGAGCAATTTCCAACTGAAGTCGGTTCTATTTTTTTCCAAAATTATTTTATTTTAATCTTTTTAGTGTAAGTGTACTTATGAAATAAGGTAATGTTTCCATTACGGAACTTCACCTAATTTTCTTAAGTAAATGCTCCATAAAATAAACTGAAAAAAAAAGGAAGAAACTATCAACGCGTCTAAAATTATAAACGATTGACACTAAAAAATAATCTTTGTTATTCTCTGGTATTTATTTGTGTACTAGCTTAATCAAAGCCATTTAAATATCAACTGTTTGTCAACTAATTTATATTTCAAAGCAATTCTAGTTTCTCGTTGTTCATAAGATTTTAATACATACTACGTACGTTACCGCTAATGAGTTTTATGTTAGATTTAGTTAAGCCTTGGTTCAAATTTTTCATCATGATTTTTATTAATATTGCTGCTGCGAGGCAAAAAAATTTTGCAACAATGGATTGAAAATTTAATCATTTAATGGGAAAATGACATGAAATTTACTGTTTTCCATAATAACTTTTTTTCTAGTGAACCAATATCGTCATATGAGTACATGGTACATAAGTTACACCATCTCCTATCGATTAAAAAAAAATCGTCCAAATCGGTTCAGTAGATCATAAGTTATGTGCGAAAAAACAAAAAAAAAAAAAAAAAAAAACATACGCTTTGAATTGAGAACCTCCTCTTTTGTTGAAGTCGGTTAAAAATAAATTAATTTTTTTACATTTTACGAAAAATTTGGTGCATAATGGAAATATTTAACTTTAAAGCGACGCATAAACGAATGGTGTTATCATTATTATGCTATGGAATGTGCTGGGATCATTGAAAATTGTCGTATAAGTGAAAAAGGCGCATGAATGAGACGGTGTATAAGTGAGAGTTCACTGTATTAATGTATACGATACAAAACAATCAATAACACTCGCACATACAGTTAAAATATAACTAAAAATGATAACATTGAATGTAAAAGATGTCCTTAACTGCTAAAAATGAACAATGAAAAACATAAAATCATCCTAAAAGAATAAGAACAGAAGTGTGAAAGACCAACGGAAAATCCGAGCAGTGGATAAACCGACAACGGATATTCGGGAGTTTACTGTATTCAATGCTTCGTTCTTTACAAGCTCATAAAAGGCATTTTAAAGAAAGACTAATTAATCTTAAGAGCCTCATTTTTACATTTCCCTCCATTTTTATATCTCATTAGCCTCCCTTTCTTAAAAACTCAGGCAATTTATTTTTAGCTTGCATCATCAAGCATCTGAACATTTTACGTCAATAACAAATAACACTTAGAAAAGAAACTGTACAGTTTTTTTAGATAAAAAAAAGAAGATAACATTTGAAGAGGAAAAGAATACTTGAAACTGACAGTTTGTGACAATGCTGTCGGAAAAAATAAAGTTGAAAAGCAGCTTTCTTGATAGCCACCGTCCAGAGTTTAAACAGCCCCAGTAGTGACATTATCGACACAGGCCACCACAAAGAGCTGACGAGTCCATTAATCATTTTTATTTGTGCGGCACTTTGTTTCAACGTTGGAAAAAAAATGCTGAAAAACAAAGAAGACTTTCTATTTCTGTTTACATCTATCACTTTTTTTTCCGTTAACATAGTCTTTTTGATATTGTATGAATGCAATTAATTCCTCATTTACATCACAACATTTTCTTCGAAGTTTTCTTCAAAATTTGAAATTTAACTTTTACTGATGTATAATAAACAAAAATCATTTGACATCCACTACGCGTCATCTGAGATCATTTTCGTACGTTTTTCAAAATCCAAGGTAACATTATTTTTAATAGTTTGCTGAGAAATTAATTTAAATATACTTGAAAAAGTTTCAGAAATGCACTCCAAAAGAGCAGAAAACAAGTTTACCAATTTTTATGTGACATATAGAAGTATATCTGATTCAATATTCCAGCCCGCGTGTTATCTCCTTCATCAGTTTTCTGTATTTTTTTCACATTAAGCAGAATGAAAATTATAAACAATTTATACGCATAACCATTTACTGCGTAAAGAAGCAAAAAACTACATTTCATTTCATTTTTATTCCAACCTTTTTTTAATGTGTTAGAGACATTGTTTCGTTAAAATAATGTTAATTGCCCTTGTATCATTCAGAAGTCCCACTTATCACCAAAGTCGGTTCACCGAAAAAGGAGGTGAGTAAAATCAGAAAGGGAAATTCGCGTCAAACATGTGTGTGTTTTGTAATAGACTTAGAATCGGTCCACTGAAACAGGAGGTGAGTAAAATCAGAAAGGAAAATTTGCGTCAAACATGTGTGTGTTTTGTATTAGACTCTAGAGTGTGTGTTTTGCATTAGACTTAGAGTTGGTCCACCGAAAAAGGAGGTGAGTAAAATCAGAAAGGAAAATTTGTGTTAAACATGTGTGTGTGTTTTGTATTAGGCTCTAGAGTGTGTGTTTTGTATTAGATTTAGAGTCTATCCACCGAAAAAGGAGGTGAGTAAAATCAGAAAGGAAAATGTTTGTCAAACATGTGTGTGTTTTGTATTAGACTCCAGGTTACAGCCAAAAAAAAAATAGTTAAAATGGCGAGCAGATTTTAAGCTGAAGATGACGATATCGTAATTGCAATTAATACTACTATCATGTGTATGAAGAAAAGTAGTAAATATTAGAAAATATGAACAAAAAGGAAATCTCAATCATCTAAATAATGTGATGAAATATAACATAGCTCTAGTTATAATTTTTAGAAATTCTTTAATACTATTAGTTTAGCACGTTCATTATTGCATTTAACATAAAAAGGATATCATATAAGGATATCGTAAAAAGGAAAACAATATTGTTTTAATTAAAGTCATTTTCAAATTTTCATTGTAATTGTCAATAGTAAAAATACATATTGAGTGACGTTAGGTTAATTTTGTCTAAGTGCAATAAAATAAGTTTTAAAATTACCCTAGACACCCTCCATTTAATAAGTCAAGGTTTTTAATTTCTTTATTATTTTGTTTTTGAACGATTAAAAAAAAAAGCCCAATTTTCTTAAATCCTCAAATATAGCTAAAGATATGGCATACCTCATTTATTCTCTTAATTTTTATTTATTTAATTTCTCTTTTCTGAATATATGAACAACTTTAAAAGTAAAATTAAATTGTTATTGCTGTGACTACTTAATTTAGATAATGTATCACCTAATTTAAATAAATTTATTCAATACCTTAAAAAAATTTCAAAACGCAAAATGATACAAGAGAAATTGAAAAACTATTACAAGTAGGGAAAAAAACACTCATCAGTATGTTTTTGGAACATCTCTTCAGAAACTAATCATGTTTACCCGCTCATTCTGATGAACTACTGAATATTTCCACCAAAAAACCTTTATTTGATAAGTAATGAACCAAGTCGTCTTTACCGGAGGCAAATGAAAAAAACTTAAGAAAAATGATGATATTGCAGATTATAAAGTCAAGAACTTGAGCTATTCAATGACAATTTCTTCTACACCAGCGAAAGTTACAAATCTGAAAAGCAGATAAAAAGAGCAAGTGAAATAAAGAACCATACTTCCCAAGAGGTAGTGATAAGTATGTCAGAGACTCAGTAAATTAGTTTTCTGATATGGTTTTATATGAAATGCGGAAGACCACAAAAAGAGAAAAGTATCCTCCTAAAATAGCTCTTTCTTTTTCTTTATTATCCTATTATTATTTTTGGTAAAGTTTCTGCAAAGAAATAGATTATCTCTGTGAAAAGTTAGAGTAATCTAATTTTTCTCCCTCTTTGACTATTGTTATTTTTGTTTTTGTTTGTTTTTTAAAAGGTAATTCGGAGTTAAAGATATTTTATTTTCATGGTTTATAAATAATTAAGATAAACTGAGAATGTAATGAACGCATACTTCGATTTGCCATGAATAATGTCGCTCTTTTAATGATACATTCATTACAGAGGATGGTTCATTCTTTTTACCGGTACATTGAATTTGTTCTTATGAATGACTATGTTTATTTAAAGTAGTTAAAATGGGTATCTTTGTCAGTGTTACGTACATTAAAAATATGTCAATTCTTCAGTAATATTCTATTGCACAGAAACAACAAAAATAATCTTAAAGTTTAAAAATATGCCAAAATAAAAAATTAATGAATACATATTTTACCTTTGTTTTGGTGTATAAAACATCAGAACACCGATTAAACTAATAAATAACTCGATGTTCCGAAAAAACGGCCATTTGAAGAGATTGTACTGATATGTCAAACAACCAGTCAATACAACTGCTGTTATAGAGTAAACCAGTGGTTCTTAACCTCTTCGCGGCTAACGCCCCCTTTAGGAGTGAAAATTTTTCCAACGCCCCCCTTTATGTTAAAGGTAGGGGGAGAGCTAAAAGAGGTTTAAAGTTTAAAATAATTACCTTCCAGAATTTTACAAAACAGTTTAAAAAGATATATTTTTCCTCGGTAGACATTATTAGGATTAAAATGACGAATGTAGAAATAAAAAACAAATCTAGGCTTAAAAATATTTATTTTCAAACGAAATATAACAAAATAATATGAAATAAATAAAATAAAAATAATAAGAAAAAAAATAACTCAAAATATGAAAGAAACAATAAGATGAAAAGAAAAAGCATTTTTTTTTTTTCATTTAAAATACGAAAGGAACATTCATAAATATATGTTAGTGCGATATTTACTTGGTGGTTCAAAGCCAATTTCCTCACAGTCGGCTCAATATTTTTTGCAAGGTGAAGGCACAAGTCTCCTCTTGAGAAGATTTGAAGTCGTTAAAAAAAATTTGACGATAGATTCACAGTCCAAGATATAATCTACTAATGTTTCCTTGCAGCCAAAATCCTGTAATATTGTTAACATTCTGGAAACCAGCTTCCAAAGTTTCATTGGTGGAAATTTCAAACAATTATTCTTGATACTGAACAACTGCTGTCTCGATATTTTCAAAAGGGTTAATGACTCATTGAGGAACGTTCAGATACAATATATCCTCAAAACGCTTAGAGAAGTCTTTGTGCAAAGACTGAAGATGTCGGCAATAAACGTGAGCATCATCGAAGGAGATTTCACAAAAAATAAACCATGAAAGTAAATGAATGAAATGAGAAAAAGCCAAAGTGAAAATACTGAGGTCAAACCAAACAGTCAAACTGGGCGGGCATTATAAGCATTGCAAATACTGCTGCCAGGTAAAAATTTTGGAAAATAACCAAACCAAGGAAAATAGCCATGTTGCACAAATACCAACTCCCATCGAGATATTTTGGATATCTTTAGGGGAGTCTTACTTTCCCATAAGTACTAAGTTAAATAATTATGAGAACATAGTGAAAGAAAATTACGAAAGTAAAGAAACAAAGAATAAAATTGATGATGTTTGATGTTCTGCCTAAAACGTTACTTGCGGGAGACACTCGAATGCAATTGGGAATCTTTTTCGTGGTATTTTGAATCCCTAATTAAATTTTGGCAATACACGTTGAAATCTGGTACTCAAAACCGGGAATTGTTCAGTTTGAAAACCAGTTTTGTTTAGGAAGAATCAAAGTAAGCGACTAAAACTTGAGAACTTAAATTGACCATTTTCACCTGCAGATGTAGGACGGTATTTTTTACGTATAATCTAATAACTAAGTAAAATACAGATACCCCAGGTTGCACTTCGTTTTTTAAAGGTTGTAAAATGGTTATTAACGTTGTAACAACTGCTTAAGAACGTTTATAAAACGTTTAAAAGTTATTTGTGCTACCGAGGACGTTACTAAAAATTATATAAAGCTATTCAAAAAAACATTGCAATAGTAAAACGAATCAATCATCAATACGGCTAAAAAATAACCTAACCATGGTGTGACTAATGTTTTTCAGTTTTATCCAGCTATGTGTGATCAATATTAGCCAAATTGGCTAATATTAACGAAACCATGTAGCTCTGATTGCAACTGTAATCAATTGTAACTATTCTTTATTAGAAACATTCTCTCTCAAGGTTGTCGGATGTAAAAGATCACTAAAAAGCCAAATAGCTACAAGAAAAGAGAGAGAGAAGAGTAAAAAAATAACAAAAAAAAAAAAAAGCTAAAATGATTTTAAAGCAAAACAGGCACCTCCGAAAAAGTAAGGAAATAAGCTCAGAAATTCCAGAGCGCATAAGCTTATTTTATTGTTGGCATAATAATTCAAGTAGGATTCGTGATTTAATACAAGATGTTGGTTTTTAAAATTAAAATGAAATTCTAATACATTTATCGTCCTTCCCACCGCCCATCTATCGCCCAAAATATACTCACCGCCCCCCTACTGCCCAAAAGATGTTCACCGCCCCTGATCATCCTCCGACCGCCCAAAGGGCGGCAGTACCGCCCCCGTTGAGAACCACTGGAGTAAACGATAGTAGACTGTTTTGGTTGGCGGTGCTAAAATATGCAGATTTTGGTGCTTATTGAGAACTCAAAAGTGATAACTATGAAGGCTTTGCATCATTTCAGAATTTTTTTTCACACAATAAAGTTGCTTCGTACACTTCCTTCCGATACAAGGAAAGCCGTTCATCGATGTTTTATCACATAAACAAAAATACATGAAAAACAAATAAACTGTGCAAAATTAAGAGCGACGTATTGTATAACCTTTTGAAACCGAAGGCAGAAACCGAAAATCCGGGTAATTTCCATAGGAATACCATTTAAACCATTTTACGTTTCTGCTTTATTTTTCTGCTTTACGTCAATGTGGAGTAGGGCCCTCACAAATATAGATTAACCAGTGACAAGGTACATTCAGCCTTTCAGCGATGTTTTATTCCAGAAGTAAATTGAGAAAAAAAAACAAATCATACAAAAATGAACCGCAACGTATTGTCTTAGCGTTACTCTCCTCAACCTGGACAGGAATATAGGAAAAGGAATCGCATCATTAGGTATGCATTATTTGTTTTTAATTCCACAATTAGCGTTAGGTTTAAATGGATGGGTGAGAAAATATGTCAGAATGACCCTATTCTGCTTCAAAGGAAGTTCGAATTTTTTAACTGTAAGAATTACTTTACACTGCTCATATACTACTTAAAGCGAGCGGAAAGCTTTTTATCTCTAAAATAAGGGCTTTTAACTGTTGAAATATCGGACATGTAATTTGTATAGTGCGATTAGTTTTCATTTTTAAGTAACTATGAAGTAGTTCTGAGTTTCAACTTTACTCTTCTTTTGTCAATAACTTTCTATTTCCACCTCCTAAAGAAAGCTCGTCTTTTATGTATTTGTATTTTCAGTGCTGACGTGTTTCTTAATTAGATGTCTGTCAGATATCAGTGGGTATTGTAAGAAAAGTGACATGTTACTGGAACCCCTCAACTGATGTAAAAAAATTTAGAGATTCTTTTGATCTTGAAACATCTCAGTTCGTCGTTTCTAGCATTTTTTTCCTAAGTTTTTTTTTTTGTATATAGTCTTTTCCGTGTTTCTTACTTATCATCTGTTCCAAGTAGTTTTAGCCTGTGCAGGAGCTGCTGATGTTTTCAGCATTACAAAATACAATTTCATGTAATATGTTACCAATCTGCGTACTTTATCTGATCAGATTAGTATATAAAATTCTAGTGTTTTAAATATTTATTTATAATATATTATTATGGTTAGGGTTGAGGCAAAATCAGCAGTTTTGTATTAGGTATTTTTTCAACTTATGTTTCTTCAGTAGCATTCTTCCACTATTTTTCGTGCTTTAGTATAATTTCCGGCTATTTAGGTATTCAGTTGCAAGTTATTTATTTATTTGTTTTACTCATTTTTCAATTACTTTCAAGATAGTATGTTTATTTTTAGCGATAAGTATGGAGAAAATGCTTTTAGTATAAGTTTTGTTGCTTATTCAAGAAAGCAACAACACAATTTCGTAAGAATAAATATGAAAATATGCTATGTTAGGCGTAAGCTCGCGGACTGAAACTAACTCCCTTGCATGGTGTAGTGAGAGTTGGATGTGTAGTTCGCCGAGACCTGGCGGGTGGATCCGATGTGATGAATCCTGAGTAATTCATCGAGACAGTTCCATCTAAATGTTCAAATAAGTGTAAATCCTCAATGAGAAGGAATGAAAGACGGAGCTTTGAGCTATGCATCAGAACTTCGTAAATGGAAAACTTGACAACTTAACAAATTTAGTAATGGACTTAAAATTTTCCTTTCCGTTAGTATGCAACGAATACTAAAATATTACAATGCTGAGCATGTTAAGATTGATTTACAAAAAATGAAGCAGCTGGAAATGTTAAGGGGTCTATTTCTTTTCTATTAAAAAACTACATTATAATATTTTATGCTTTTGTTTTGTGAGTAACCAAATAAATACCTTGATGCCATTGATTTGTTTTATATTAAAAACAGCAATAGCATTGTGCTAAGTTTTTTAGATTATGAAAGTTCTTTTAAGTTATTGGCGTATATTTATTATAGACAACTCATTTTAAGTAATTTTAAAAAATGAAATTTAATATTCTTAACAGAAATTGTCAAGAACTTTGCAAGATTTTGAAATTCTTTCAAAATGGTATTTTCTTCGTTTGTGTCTCCATTCTTTAACTTCTTACTTCTTTCTAATCTTCTTATCAGACAAAACACTTTTTTTATTTTAAGATTTTATTTATTCTTGAAAAAATACTGTGAAAATATGATTCGTGATTAAAATCCTTTCAAGAATGAAACAATCCGATTAAAGTTATTATATTTCACCTTGAACTTAAAAGTGAAATCTTTTATATAAATTCTGAAAAATGGTTGGAAATAAAAATTTAGATATAACTGCTCCCGTGTCAATGCTGTAGAAGTAAAAATTTTCACTCAGAAAAAGTTCCGAGCAAATAAACAAGAAATATAATTAAATAGTTTTAAGTAACTAGGGTTTTAAGGTTTTAGTTAAAAAGAAAACTAGAAATAAAAAAATGAACGGTTAACTGTTGCAGGAAGTAGAATTGGTTGCTGTATGTTTTATTATCCAGTTTCCCGTATGCTACTTTGAATGAACCGCATATATGGAAATGCAGCATGTGATAAGACTGAAATGTGAAAACAAACAAAAGGACCACGTATAAGCTGCTCATTGCGTTACAATAAGCAGGCTTTCTGTCCAAAAAAAGGACTATAATATGAGAAATGTGTTTTATGAGTAAGTACGACATTAAGTACGACAGTAAGATTTAGACTTTAATAAAAGTGCACAGCTTACAAGCATTTAAAATTAATGTGTACACTTATGAAATAGTTCTAATACAAAAACTCTAATATATGCTTTTTTAGCTTGATTAATGTATAAAACAAGAAGTTCTGTCAAGAACTAAACGAGCCTACTTTCCCGTACATCGACATCGGCATTCTAGCATCTGATCATTATTGTCTTGATCATCTGAGACAGAAAAGTATGTCAAGCATACCTTTTTAGCACTTAAAGCTGATTTCTAAAAGCAAAATATACCCCTATCATCAGATGAAATAGGCACGTAAAAAGTAAATAACTGAATAAATAAAGTTTTGTCGCACCTTTTTAAGGAATGTAACTGCTACAGTTCTTCCGTAGAAAAAATCCTCAAACGTTTAAAACAAAAATAAAAAAAATAAAAAAAATTAAAAGTGCAAGGAACATCAAAACACATTTTATCAAAGAAAGAAAAAAAAAAAAACTCGTCCGTTAATAAAATGTCTCGAATTTCATTTTTAATCCGTTGTCAGTTGTTAAATATAAATAAAGAATAAAATGCCCTCGTGAATGAAAAATTTTTGTTACAAAAAAAATCGTCTACCAAAAATAATAATAATAATAATAATAATAAAAATAAATAAAAAAAAAAACAAATGAATAAATAAAAAAAATCGTCTGCACAATTTTTTTTTTTTTTTGAGCCTGCATTATCGTCATATTTGCGGAGTCGGAGTCGGAATCAGAGTCCTCACAGAAGATTATTTAGAAAAGTACTTTACATACATTATTTATCAAAACCATTTTCTTACAAAGTTAGTTTGAAGGAAATCCACCTTTAAGTTCAGGATCAACATTCAACTTAAATTTCCCCGTCGGATGTAATGTTAAGTTTTTTTCTGAACGGTTCAACATTGAACAAAAAAGGGTTCAAATCAAACAGCGAAATATGGGAATAAGCCTCTCCGAAATCTTTCGAACAAAAAAAAAGGTTTTTTTAATTCGGACGGTTCACTTAAAAGTTATTAGGTGGGGAAAGGTTGCTTGAACAGTTTAATGTTGAACGAAAAAATGTTCAAATGGAAAATTTAAATACGGTAATGAAGTATCCTTGCTGAGACCCTTCGAACAAAAAAAGTTTGTTTAAATTGGACTGTTCACTAAAAAGTTATTAGGGATGACAGCTTGTTTAAACGGTTCAATGTTGAACGAAAAATTGTTCAAATTGGAAATGTAAATACGGGAATGAAGTATCCTTGATAAGACCTTTCAAGCAAAAAAATGTTTATTCAAATCGGACTGTTCACTAAAAAGTTAGAATCGCGGGACAGGTTAATTGAACGGTTCAAAGTTGAAACAAAAATTGTTCAAATCGAAAAATCAAATATGAGAATGAGCTGTACTCGCCGAGATCTTTCCAACAAAAAACAGTTAGTTCAAATCGGAATGTTCATTCAAAAGTTATTAGGGGGGGGGGGAGACAGACAGACCAACCAACAAATTCCCCATCTCAATACCCTACTTTCTAACTTTTAATTTTCCGATATTTATTTTACGATTTTGTTTCTTTTTGACTTTTTTTTTTTATAGACTTGGCGATATTTTTTGACTTGGCGATATTTTATGGACTTGGCGATATTTTTTAGATGCTTTAAGCCACTTTTAATATTTTCGTCTTTCTTTTATTTTTATCGGGAAAGTAGGCTAAAAAACGAACGGTTTATTTAAGTTTAAAAACATTTATTGTATAAACAAAAATATTTTGTAAAAAAGGAAGATCTTTGGTTTTTGGAAAGTAAAAAAAATAACTGATTTTATCAACTTAGAGAAATTAAAAGAAAACTTCCTCAAAAAAATTGCATTTTCTTTTTTGAAGATTTTTTGAAGAACTGGATTATTCTATAAATATTGTAAGAGTTCATCTACTAATGAGAATTTTTTTTTCTCAAATACAGCCATTCATTTTTGTGTACATTTAAATGCAACTTTTTTCACATGTTCCGTTTACATGAGGTGTATGAGAAGCAATAAAGGATAAACATATAAATGACTAAAAGCATGTACGAAAGTCTGTTCCTAGATTTTCACAACTATATCGCGTTACAAGAAAAAACTGTCGAGTAGACTTTAGATAAAATGTACTAGTTTAGAAAGGTGCAAATGTATCAAGTATATTTGCTGTTCTCACGACTTACTTCAGAGAAGTAATTACTAAAATTATAATTTTTCAATTGATAGAGTAATATTATTTTAGTAAATTGTTTTCAAATTAAACCCATTTGGACAATGCAACTCTAGAAATTTTAATGACTTTCATTTTTTAAATATTTACTTTGTTTGTTTCTATACAAAACATTTGACTAACCTATTTCACCTATTTAATTTCACTTTTGATCTAATTGTTCTTCCTTCGTCTTCTTTTTTTTTTCTTTTTCTTAAATTGAAAGTTTTTACAAATGTGTTAATTTGAAGAAGGGGTCATCTAAGTGTTTAACTTATTTTTTAAGTGTTTTAACTAATGGACACACGTTTATGTCATTTCCGTGATTTATTCTAGTCACGCAATAAAAAAAAAACAGAAGAATCGTGTAGTACAACAATAAAATAAATGAGGCAGCTACATCTATCCGATAACAAAAGCTATGTTCTTCCATTCAGTTAAAAAAAAAAAAAATCCTCGTCATTGCACTTTCTGACACGGTGTTTGCAATTCTTTAACATTTTTGATTCCACGCTTGTCAATCACATGAGTGGCTGAGAAAATGCACGTGACTTGATTTGATGTCGTGCATAAAAGACAAACGTGCTCAGAGTCTTAAATCTAAATGCACATCGGGCAACTTTGGCATATCAATGCATTCTGATTTTAGGAATCTCTAGCACATTGAGCCCATACGCTTGTCCTGGTAAATATTTCTTTTAAAAAAAAAATATCTTTCTTACTTAATCTGTTTTTGTTTACGTATGAGCTTGATTTTTTTTCTTTTTTTTTTTGGGGGGGGGGATCTTGACAGCTGTTTTTATACACATACTTATTTGTTTTATTTTGTAAAATTGACTGTTGTTTTCTCTCTAACTGTTCAATTAGTTAGCGGAAAAAATTTGAAATTTTGTCCTTCCCAGAAATCTTTGTAATCCCTGAAAAGTAACAAAACTTGACCCTTTATGTCCCGACGGAGCTCAGAAGTCCCGCTTATATTAATTTAGTATTATGAATCCGATATGGCTGGAACCATGCTGAAGCTTTTGAGTACCACTCCTTGTACTTCGCTGAGAGGCCGAAAGATGGTACCAGAGATTGGAAACAGTTTTCTTGGGGGCCCTAAGGCGTAGGGGGCCTTAGGAATTTAGGGCTTATAAATTTCAAAATTTACACTTCGGTAAAAATATTTCTTATTTTTGCAACTCAAAAAACCAAAAAAATACTTAAAGATTCATTGTTAAATTAATTCGGGACATAAAGGGTTAAAGCTGTTTTCGAAGATTTCGATTTGATTATGATCAATAACTTTTAACGGAAGTTTTTTGTTCCTTAATAGTACAGATGATTAAAGTAAATTTACAAGTCTATATCCTAGCGATAGATAGTTTGTTTTTAATAAACACACTTGTTCGATAGCTCGCGTAGAATACATCGAGATAATTTGGATATTTTCCAAACACACAGACATACATCACGTAGATTTCATCCATTTTCTGCCAATCTTTGCTTTATTCTCAAAGCGGTGGCTTGTTGCCAGACCGCTTCGAAATGAGACTTTCTATCTGTAACGCCATGGAGAACTACCCAACTTTGCATTGTAAAGTAACTGCATTTTGGTGATAAATGCTACCCATTCAGAGTAGACGTGAAATCCTGATGTTGCAAAAATATGCTTTTAACCGAATTGTGTTATATTCTTTTCCAAGACCCTGTTTGTAGCACAAAATAGTTTTCGATTTTGATTAGCAATGTAATACGCTTTTTAATTTTGTATTTCGTAAATGCATTCTTAAATAAATTACGTCAGCTTAACACAAATGTACTTTTTTATAATTTTAATTAAAAAAGCAAATAAAACTTTATACTTTAAATCCATACTAATAAATTGTTGAATGTATCGATATCTTTTTCTTAAAAAATAAATGAATAAATACACAAATAATGAATTTATAACAAAATCAAGCACTTCCAGACTTTGTAGCTCTTTAGTGATATCAATTTCTCAGATTTAATAAGTATTTTCAATGGTCATGGCTCTTTACAGTTTTAACTCAGCAATACTGAAAATAATATTTTTCATCAGGCCCGTCATTTAGGGGGGGGGGGGGCAAGGGGGGTCAATTGCCCCCCTGACTTTGGGAAATCAATGTAGTGGCATATAAGTGGGCGTGGTTTTTGCCACTTTTTGGTAAATTTTACATTGTGTATGCACCCTTTGCCCCCCCCCTGGAAAATTTCGAAATGACGTCCCTTTTTTTCATCAAGCTTGTTTTTCATAGACTAAAGTATATAAAGTACAGGAGTCAGGAATTTTATCGAATTTAGAGTTTTGACGGATTAGCACGTATTTAGGTGTGCTGAATCCATTTTGACAATTTTTGGTAAATGTCTGTTAACATCTGCATGATCGTTTTTGTTTTCTTTCCTTCTTTTTGTTCTTCCTTTTTTTTTTTGCTCGCACAAAAAATGCAAAAAGTTCTAGAGTAAAACTGAAAAGCACAGTAATAAACAGTAAAACTTGCTATTTTACAGTTTATTACTGTAAAATTAGCTATTCTACCATAAAATTAGCAGTATTGTACTGTAAAAATAACATTATAATACTGGCAGCAGAGATTCCAGTTCATTATTGTAAAATGCACAGTAATAAAGTGTCAAACTAGCAATTTTACAGTTTATTACTGTAAACTAGCAACTTTACATTTTACTACTGTTACGTTAGTAATTTTACAGTTTATTACTGTTAAAATTGCTGAAAAATTAGTAGTATTATACTGTAAAAACAACATTTATTTTTTGCATTGCGTAATGAGGGGCATTATAATTATTAGAGAACCCAAAAACTAGATAGAAGCTTCTATTAAAAAAAAGTTAAAAATTCTGAAATTAATTTATGACCAAATTTATTACTTACTAAACGTTCCTTTCTTAGGCGATGATTATATTAACTGTAGAAAGGTGATCCATAAAGTAATAAATTGGATAATTCGATGCAAATATGTGCAGCGAATTGTAAGTGAAAATGTATTAAATTCTAAACAGACGTCTTTAATGCCTTTTGAGTCTGTTGGATGGTCAATCATGGTTTTGGGCAAAGGTGAGAGTAATCATATTATGTCAAAATAATATCACATTTTTAGAAGTTCAAATCACTTACTTAAACTTGAGTCTGCCCTATGAAATTGGTTTATATAATTTTCCGATCAATACTTGACTCTAGAACTGTAGCCATTGACTAAAAATACTACTATGAACCGAAAAAGAGGTAAACCAAGGGGAAATCAACGGAACAGCGCTGACTCTGCAGTGTTGGGTACATGAGAAAAAGACCCTTTTACGACACCTTGATTTTGTACAAATAATACATTTAAATGATTAATGTGAAATAAGAGCATTTTAATGTCAGCATCATTGTTGTCTTGTTTTAACGTATTTGTTAAATATAACTCCCGGCTACACACGCGTATTACGTTAGTTATTTTGCAAAATTAACCCCCACTGCCTTCAAATTATGCTGCTAACTGAAGTCAGGATAAGAGTAGAAAAGTATTTTTCGTGCCACTTTTGTCTTGGCAGTTTAGATTAAAGCAAAGGAGGCCGCAAGACTCTGGGTAGAAGCGAAGAGTGCCCTCAAGAGCTTTGAATTTTTTTTTTTTTTTGGTAAAAAAAATGCGACGATTTTAAATAATAATCTCACATTTTTTTAAGTATACTTCTTCAAAATAGAAAAAAAAAAGATATTGCTGAGTGGCGCTGTTCAAGTTACGAAGAATCATGAAAATTTAATGAAGCAGGAAGTAAATAATAAGTGGCTATCCTGTTACTATACAATGATCTATATTTTGTTCCTGAAAAATGGAGATCTATAAAATGCCTGTAACGGGTTTGTTATATATTTTTTTTCAAGTAGGGGGAATGTGGGGCAAAGTGAAATGGTAAAGTTTTTTCCCAGTTTGAAGCACTACCCATCTAGCAATAATTTAACTAAATTCTTTGACATATAGTTGATTCCTGTCAGGAAAAAAGGAAGCTCCAAAGATCAACGAAAAATATTGTACAAGCCATTTTCAAAATTTGATACCTTTATTGTAATATTCGTGATTTTTCAAAAATATTTCTTATTGTAAAAGGGTAAAATTTTTGTCATTATCATTTAAACTATTAATTGAGATCTAGTAATGTCCAATGCAGTCCTAATTTAGTTTATATTAGGCAATTTTTTGATTTTAAGTGCTCAATGTAGTTTTTCAGTACACGCGAGGCAAAGCGAATGGGCAAAGTGAAATTGCCATTCATTTATTAAATCACGTACATATTTTTTCATTTAATTATTTATTTACATTCTTTTACTTAATTACATACATATTAACTCATTCATCCACTCATTTTCTTATTTATTCTTTATTCTCCATTTTATTCACTCATTTAGTTTTTCTCACATATTACTTAAATCATTTATTTATTTATTTAGTCATTCGTTTATTTTTCATTACTTTTTTTTCGTTTATTTAAGCATTCATTTGATGAAAATTACTGTTAATTGTAGAGTAGAAAATTTTTCATAACAAAAATATTTTTTTTTCACTTGCCCATAATTTTCGAAGGTAAATTTGTCACATTTTTTTGCAAGTACGAAATAACTGCCAAAGATGAAAAATAATATATGCTTCAACGAAAGTTGCATTACAAAATACATTATGCCTTCTTTATGTACAATAATTTTTCGAACCTATGTCCTATTTATTCTTTTTGAAGCAGGAAAGTAAACTTAACTATTACACTCTGCCCCACCTTCCCCTACTAAGAAAATTGCGTGCTACGAGTGAAAAATAAAAAAAATTTCTTTTGAAGATTTAAACTGCACACACAATGTAATAGTTTGCACGACATTCAGTTACTAATATGCTAACTTAAATAAAAATGTTCATTGAAATGGACGCATTGTGTAGTAAGGACATACTTTCCCAAACTATTTAATCTTCTTTGTAGTTGCATCAAGTTTCTTTTAGAAAGAAAAATTTTACCTTGCAAAAGGAAGCATTTTATCAAAGTGCAATACTGAATTGCGGCTCAAAGAACCAATATTTCTTTACCCTCACTCATATTTAAACAAAATAAAATATAGATCGTGCTTATACATTTTATTATCAAAAAGTAAAAGGTTATGTAAAAACGAAAATATAATAAGTTTCTACATTTTTAGTACACATCCAATTTATTGAAATATATTTGTTTGACATATACCATAATAAAAAGCATTTCCTTAAACAATAGGATGCAATGTTATTGACAGAAGATCAATGAAAATTTCAGAAAAACTCTGAACGGTTTTGTACATAACAATTTATAGGACTTATGACGAAAGAGATTGCAACGAATTCTTTGGTGGTGATATTGGAACCATATAAATTGGTTTTAATACTCAAAAAGACTTAAACGAATATATTTTTATGGAATTACTTAATATATAAAACGTTTTTTAAAAATGTTTTGTAATAGCAAAAGCAATTAGAGACACATAATACAAACTTCTAAATTAATTGTAAACACAAAGTTTAGTCAAACATTTTTTAAATAGATGATCGATAAGCGATAATTCTTTAAATAAATAAATAAAGTAAAATAATAAATTTAAAAAACAGCTCATTTTGACGTTACTTTCAAGAAAGATAGATGTGTGGTAGTTGGAGTAGAAACAGTTTTAATTAATCGAATACCTTAATAAACAAGTGCGTGATTTAGAAGTATTCTGTTGAGGAAAAGTACATAAATGCAGCAAAATGAACTTATTCTGTTTTAAATCATCAAGTTTAAAACTCCTGTTTGAATGTTCCACAATAACTAATTTCATTTTTAACAAAACTACACTTTAATGCATTATGTATTTTCAATTTCCTTCATCGAGCTCCGTTGACGTCTTCAAATTAAAAGAATTGAATAAAAGCAGAACACTTGAATAGGAATTTTAAGTTCGGCACAAAACACTATGTATCAATTTCTTAAAAATTGAGGTTAATGATATTGCTTTAAGGTGTTGTTCGCTCTAATTTTCTCCTACTGAATGAATCCGCAATCTGCTCTCTATTGTGGAAAAGAAAATATCCCTTTCATTCAGTTGTTCCTTTTGTTAGTCAGGTGGAAGCTTAATTCTTGATTGAATTAGGGAAGATTGCTTTTGTCCAACAAAGTTGAATTCTCTGGAGGAAGTCACTGAGATGTCGCGTCGAGGAAATAAATGATTCAAGAGCAGGAAACGTAAAATGTTTCTAATTCTTACAGCTTTGGCAGCGACTGAGGACTGCATTAAGAGGGTAATCTTTAGTAGTTTCAAAATGTCTAGCCTTTGAAAAGAAGTTAATTTAAAATGAAAATGATGTTCGGACATAAAAGTGTATGATTAAACATAACGAAACCAATTATTTTATTTGTAATAGTGCTTTTAACTCTTTTGTGTTTCAAATGGAGCTGCGTTTAGCTTTTTGCAGACCTGGTGCATTCCCCAAGACCGGCATCCACCCTTTCATGTGGCACCACTATCGACGGAATGCCATTGCTACGATAATTTTGACGCCTAGTTTCTCCACTAGATGCAGGCACCTGGGCTCTGTTTGATGCAAAACTACACTCAGAATTTTACTTTACCGAGAGATACTATAAGCCAAATACCTACTCGAGAGATATTTCACACGCCGCATAATTTTCTGTCGTTTTTCTGCATTATGAAAATCCACCAAATAGGGTCGGGTTTAATCGTCGGGTTGTTGAGACTTTGTATTCATATATTACCAACTCTACTGTTACTAAGCGCTGCTTCGCAAGTGCATGTTTTATAATTGAAAAATAAATGTTGTTTTTCATCTCATTTCTGCTTTTCAGATGAAAAAAAAAATCCTGGCAACGTCAGAACAAATTTGTTTTCATAATATAAGAAAGGAAGTAGAGTTTCTGTTTTTTTTCTGCACTTTTTGCCAATTTTTTGCCTCCGTATTTCATACAATTTCTAAAACAGAAATCTAAAAATTAGAAAGAATATTTATCTTGCCATATGTGTCCTTAACGCCAAATTTTATTAAAATCGGTAATAATGAGGTTAAGGGGATTGACTTGACATATGGAGTTGATACATGGAGTTCCCTAATGTAAAACATGTAAACATTCCTGATTTTTTTTGAGTACCTTGCCATTGCGGTGCCAGCCTAAGTTTTGGTATAGTAAAAGTACAGTGTTGGAGCTATAAAATATATTTTTTTGAAGAAATTCAAAGGGGGCGTGTTTTGAGATATTCAAGGTCAAAAGTCACGGTGAATGACCTTGAAACCTTAACCTGTCGCAATAAAGTCATGTAATATATCAAAAGAAAGCTCCATTCTTCAGCTTTGCAACGGCATTTACATTTTTATTCTGCTGTAATTAAGAGAAAAGTAACGGTCATTAGAATGTGACAACTTTTAGCTTTTTTCGCACTTTTTACGCTTTTTTACAGCCCTGTATTTCGTACAATTTTTACAATAAAAATCTAAAAGAATGTAATTACTTATCTTGCCATATGTGTCCTTCATACCAATTTTTGTGAAAATCGGAGATGGTCGGGTCAAGAAGGTGATTGATCTGACGTGGAATTGCCCATACGTTGAATTTGTCAATGTGTACATTGTTACAAGAAAGTATTTTCAAAAAACAACTATTTGTGGATTTAAGGTGTCGCCAAGATAAACATTAAATATATTTTCTGTTGATTACTTTTATATTCTATATTGTAGAAAAGAATTTTCCACTGAAATGTATTTCAAAACGTAAGTCATGTGTCATGTAAAACAATCAATAAAAATGTGTAATTTCTTCAGGCTTTCACGGCCGGCGTCAATATGAAGAGGTATTTCCGGGCTTATAGGCCGTGGTCGATGAGAAAAATGAGTCCCAAACGTTTCATCGGACACTGCGATCGACATCATCAGTGAGTAGTTTGCTGAGACTGATACGCTAGCTTCGGCCGCTCGGGTATTTAAGCAAACTGCTGATGGCGTGTTGGCTCCTGATTGGTTGCTGTTTCTTTGGCCTCTGGAGCGTTCTGGATTCTGGATGGATTTTCCGGAATGGGTGAGCTGTCTATTTCTGGACCGTTATGGCGAGCGGATCTAAGGACGGAATGCCATATTTTCGGTAAATTGAAGTTCTCTTCTTTTCTATTGAAGTTACGCGGATGCTTGAAAATTTCGATTGCTTCGCGATGAAGACGGGCATAGTAATGGGATGTTGTGGCCAGGATTTCTGTGTCTTTAAATTTAATGTTGTGGACTCCTTCCTGTTGGCTGTGTTCGGCTACTGCTGACTTCTCATAGTGTCCTAACCGGCAATAACGTTCGTGCTCGGAAAGACGTGTCCTGATGCTGCGCTTCGTGGTTCCAACATAAACGGATCCGCACAAGCACGGAATTTTGTAGACTCCTGACGCAGAGAAGGGGTCACGGGGGTCCTTCACCGGGCGATAGTAGTTCCTTAGTTGTTTGGTGGGCGTGAAAACAGTCTTGACGTTGTGTTTCTCCAGGAGTTTCCCGAGCCGGTCTGTAATCCTGTGCAGGTACGGCAGGAAAACTTTTCCTAATGGCTCAGCTGGTGTAGTATCCTGTACATTATTTTGGGTCCTCCTGGGGTGGAGGGCTCTTCTAATTTCCTGTGCTGTAAACCCGTTCGCTTGAAAAGCTTGTTCCAGATGTTTCTGTTCCTCCTTCAATTTTGTTGTCTCGCAGATTCTTTCTGCTCGCCGAGCAAGAGTTTTGATGACCGCCATTTTTTGTCTCGGGTGGTGGTTAGAACTTTTTGAAGATATCGGTCCGTGTAGGTGGGCTTCCGATACACCTGGTGACCAAGTGTCCCGTCTTCCTTTTTCGTCACAAGCACGTCAAGGAAAGGAAGCTGACTGTTATTCTCTTTCTCCATGGTAAACTGTATGTTGGGATGAATGTTGTTCAAGTGTTGAAGAAACAAATGCAGGTCTTCTTCACCGTGGTGCCACACTGCGAAAGTGTCATCCACGTAACGGAACCAAACTTCGGGCTTCTTTTTGGCGGATGGCTACGAAACGTTTGGGACTCATTTTTCTCATCGACCACGGCCTATAAGCCCGGAAATACCTCTTCATAATAAAAATGTGTGTTCACATGCACTTAAAAAGAAAAAAAAAATCTGGTTGTAACGAATCGACGTAGTTCTGTGTTATACAGAGTTTGCTGTACAAACGGTTATTGACAGTATTAATATTATTTTTTTTGGTATACTGAATATTTTTGAGTCATAAACTTAATATTTGTCAAATCATAAATAAACAAATGATTTAGTGCTTGTAGAAAAAACACAATACATGTACGACAAATTTGAATTGAATAAATAAAATTCAGAGTCTAGCTTTCAGTATATTTTTCACAAGAATTACTGAGATTTCTAAAAAAAAAATACAGATTAATTATTTAATCACACAGATTGTAATATATTCTTAATAATAACAATATCGACAATTTCATTCATGTAAAAAGCATACATCTGATAAACTTTATTTCACTTATATATACGTCTTTGATAAAGCTAAGCAATCCCTTTTACAACTCTTTATTTTTCCTTGTCTGAGTTCTGAAAGGATGAAAATGATTTATGAGCCCCTAAAACCGCTCTTTATTGATGTCAATAATACAATCGAAGAAGTTCCCAAACTTTGGTCAGTGAACTTCTTTCTCTACGTTTAGAAGGCCGCAATAAAAACCATAACTTTTTACTATATGCTTTTTGGTTCTCATATATTTTCAAAAAATATCAATAATTAGTATTGATTTCTGAAAAAAAGTATTTTATCAAATTAAAATGTTTTTTCCCATTCAAAACCTTACAACACTGCAAGTGCATGATCTATCATAAATACACAAACAAGAATAGAATACGTATATATTTTGTTTGAATCTCACTGATGTTAAATACTGTGTTTTAAATTCGCAAGAAAAGAAAAGTGTTACACGGTAAAAATAGGGTAGAGCGTTTCATATATATATATACTAGCCGGGTGCCCGGCCCTGCCCGGGTTTCGGCCGGGTATGGTGTTTTAGTGACACTCGTTCATGAATTTTTCAACATTAAAGTGCATATCTATACACACAATGGCTACTTCCGTAAACAATGGCAATTTTTTTCTGACTGGACAAACTAAAAAACTGTATTACACACCTTAATTACAAATGCAAGCTACAAATAATGTTTAGGTAAATCTGAAATGTTATAAGCTTGGTACAGGGTGCGGCGAAGAAACTTGCAGACTTGAAAAGTCAACTAAGGGAAAAGTACATCATGTATCAGTTTACTACTTTTTATAAGATATGGTACCCATTCTGAATTTTTATATTAGTTAGATTTTAAAACTACATCGGGAAGAATGATGGCCCCTGTTAATGATGCACTCATGTTCCCTAGATTTGTTGCACTCTTTCGAGCATATTGACTGATGGGATGTTGGTGATAGCAAGCCGGATGTTGTTCTCCAGGAGTTGCAGGGTCCGGGGCTTGTCGTTGTAAACGAACGATTTGAGATACCCCCCAAAAAAATAGTCACAGAGTGTCAAATCGGAAGAGCGGGCCGGCCACGGTAAGTCACCTTTCAAGGAGACGTTATTACTCAACTGGTGAACCACAGCAAGTTTGTAGGGATGAAACTGGAGTTCGTTGTGAAGAATTCGTCTCAGTGTCCAATCAAAATCCCCAAAGTAGCAGCGTGTTTACGCGCCGAACGCCTGGGAGAGCGCAAAAACGACTCCCTCACTTTTTCGACGTTTTCTAGGGTTCTGGAAATCCGTTGACCTCCTGGGCCTCTGTTTGCCACACTCTCACTTTCCCTGGATGTTTTCACCCACAAAACAGTCGATTCCCAGACAGGAATGGGAACAACGGGCTGAATTTTGAACCGAGTTCGGAAGGCACGTTGAGTGGCGACCACCGAAAGATTATTTGATAAGTAAGATTCGGCGGCGAAAGCTCGTTGCTCCTTTGTCCAACGCATGGCGACAACTAAACTATGAGATAACAAAACTTCAGAACCATCTCTTTAAAATGAGACTCTTCCCACTCCTTTCTGACCACTCCTTGCTAATTAGCATCCAATTAAAATCAGAAAGTTTCTCTGTTCTCGCACCCAGTAAAATTAATCGCACTAGAGTCAAGTATTTCCAAACATTACACATAAAATAAGTCCCATCATTAGTTTATATCCTTGTGACTACATTGGTGAAAACATCTTACGTACCTAACTTAAAATTTTTTTGACTATAAACATTTTCTGTTCTCTAACTGTTGCCGAAATCAATTATCTTTTATTTACCCCGTTAGCGATTATTGGCACAGATGAATCTAAAAATCCTTAAAAGGCAATAAATTCCATACTTACCCCAGAGAAGCCTTGGTTCAAAATTTTCAATATGATTACAATCAATATAGTTGCTGCATGGCACCAAATTTTTGAAACAATGGGTTGAAAATTCAATCATTTAATGGGGAAATGACATAAAATTAACTGTTTTCCATAATAACTTTTTAAAACTAAGCTTTTTAGAAATAAATTATAGCTTATCCTGCTCCCTGTTACTGTAGCTATCTACGGTGAAAAAATGGTTAAAATCGGTTCAGTAGTTTGGAAGATTACCCCGGACATACGTTTTCAAAAGTTGTCTTTTATGTATATAGATATATTTTTTTTGTAGTTTATTAATAGATTATCATTTTACAAATATTTTTTATGATTGCTACACAATTTAAAAGAATGATTTGTTCATAATTTTTGCTGCGATAGAAATCCAAGAAATGCTATCGAAAAAGTATTATGTGTCCTTAAAATATGAACGCAAAGAAAAATTGTGAGATGTGCAACAAAACTACATATGTTTTGATATTCTAATAGGCTTTAATAACAAAAATTTCCATAATCTGTTCCTCATAAAAGTGATGACGTAAAAGAAAAAAAAAAAGAATACTGAACATTACGTAACATTAAGTGTTTATTTGTATAAAAAGTCTGCAGGATATGAGATTCATGCAAGAAGATTTCTCTAAAATTTGTTTATTTCTTCATTTTTGCAACAGACAGTTCATTAATATAAAATTAGCTGTATAATGCTGTAGAAACAACATTCACTTTTTACAGTGTATTATAGTTATCTTTGGTCGGAAATGTATTTTTAATACTATTGGAGACCTTACTTGTCTTTCACCCCATTGGTATAGTTAATTTTATGAATAAATAGTAATTCAGTTTATACCGTAAACCAGTCTTGTCATTATAATATTTTGACATACCTTCGCGCAATACCGTTAATATAAACCGTACCCTGTGATATATAGACATAAGAAATGAACTTTTTGATGTAAAAGAATCCAAGAAATTGAAACAGTCAAGAGAGATCTATCTTTGTTGAAATCTGCCTTTAGTAGAAACTTATGAAAGGAAATGTCATATATCTCAAGTAAGAGAACGACTTATCTTTTATTGTTCTCTGAATACATTATTCATGTCTTTGGCTGGATTTTATTCTTGTAGATCCAAGTCCGCGATTAGAATTTTAGACGGTTTTGCAAAGGATGAAAGAATTTCATTTATAAGAGCGACATAAAAATGAGATGTCTCAGCAGGGGAATACAAATGGATTAAAACGTTTCACGGTGAATGTATAGTAAATGCGTACCGTATAAAAATAAATATATTACGAAATAAATGTGAAACATTAATTTATGAGAGGAAGA